>CM066330.1:232869281-233174281 GCA_033807585.1 Hydrophis major | reverse complement strand
ACATGTCAGGGGTGCCTGTGGTGGCCCAAGCATTCTGCCAACGAAAATGGGCTCCCAAGCTCCATTTCTGGCTGCAATAGCCTCCTGAAACCCTCTGCAATGAAAACGGAGCTTGGAAAGACTGCACATGGCTCTCACAAGCTACGTTTCCAGCTGTGATGGCCTCCTGTAACCATCCTGTGGCCCTCCCAAGCTCCATTTTCACTGACAGAGGCACCTTAAGCCAGTCCTTTGCTGTTTCCAGGGCAGCCTCGCGGGCCAGATCTAAGCACCCTGAGGGCCTTGAGTTTGACAACCCTGAACAAGATTTTTTTTTTTCATAAAAAAAGATTAGGGGATCTTCATAAAAAAAGATTAGGGGAGAAGATCACTTAGTCTACTTTCCTTCTCTATTCTGTGCAAAAATTATGCAACTATGTTAAGGTTAAGTCTGGAATAACCAACAGCTATTCCAGATGAACCAAGTGGCAGGTATGGTTGCTCTGATCTGGAAACAGGGATTGACTGGGATTGTGCTGGGTGGACACCCAGTACTTTATGAATCACAAGTTGGGATGGCAATACTCAGTTGAATGGCTGATGTCTTGAATGAAGGATGTAATACATATGTTCTGTATGATTGTAATAAAGATTTGATTTGACTTAGTTCATTGTAAAACATGGTTTGCTTAATCATGGATTGTTGAATAAACCACAATTGCTTTACCGATTGTTTCTAACAATAAACTATAGTTTACAAACCATAGTTAAGGGACCACAAAACCAAACAGACTGTATAATGATTTAGTGCAATCTGCAAACTCAGTGAACCAAAGCCATTTTTCAATAATTCTAAGTAAAATGCAGAATGGCAGTGATGCCTTTTTCGCAGCTTGGATGCTTTTCTTGAGTGTTCCTCAATAGGTCTAGGGGAATAATTTATTGCTAATGATTTCACAGGATAGCTCCCATTTAAATTGATTTCTGAATATATGGTGTGTAAGGTTCCCCCTATGATACCTTCTTGTCCTCATAGACAAATTGGATCAGCAAGAAAAGACATCTTGCTTCCGCTGCAAAAAAGTGATAGTGACAAGGATATAACAGGAAATAACATTGATGAAATGTTGCTATTTTTTGTTTGCTTGCTACCTTTGCTCCTGAATTACTCTTACCCCTTTAATTGTTATTGAAAATCCTTGTTATTGAAAATTCTTTGCTGTCCTCATACTCCCTATCTTAGGTCCTGTCCAATGTTTTTAGTGCACTACACTCAGACCAGAATTTTAACACTGTACAAGTGCTTCATTTTTTAAAAAAAACATTGCTTTATTGCATATTGCACTATAATGCAGTTTATAGGAGCATATATCTTTGCATTTATTTATTCACCTGCTGCAGAAAGACATCGCCTCTGTTCTGCAGTTAAAATCAGTACCCAATATGGAGAGGCAAGGCAGCCTTTTCATAAAAAACCCTTGCCAAATGCGTTCTATGGCATTTCTACCACTGTTTCCACTCCATGTTCTTCAAAAACATTGCAAAAACCAAGTTGTGGTTCATTTTTGCTCCCATTGATCTTGAAAATTTGGTGAAAAATATTATGGCAAGAGAAAAGAGCCAGGAGACAAGGGAAAACAAGGAATCCTGAAATGGGGCAAAAGACTCTGCAGAAACCCTGCAGAGCTGAAGTACTTTCAGTAAAAGTAAAAAAGAAACTAGCTTTGTTGTGGTTTCTGGTTGATCATAGATCACGTCAGCTTCAACATACAGCTTGTGCAAGAACAGGGGAGATCTAGAAGCAGTTCTGAACCCCTATCTGCTTCCTGTGTGGAAGTTCCTCAGATTTATGCTGACATTGGTCTCTGGATAGTAAAGAGCTGGTTATTTACCTAAGTTTTGAGGGTCAATCAATCAATCAGAATGAGCTGGAAGGGACCTTCCAACCCCCTGCTCTAGCAGGAGACAATTATCAAGTCTCTTAAAAACTTCCAGTGATGAAGCACCCACAACTTCTGAAGGCAAGCTGTGCCATTGGTTAATTGTTCTCAGAGTAAGGAAATTTCTCCTTAATTCCAGGTTGCTTCTATTAAAACCCCTTCCCCCCCTTCCTTTCAATCATGTCCAATTTTCAGAGACTGCTGGGACCAGGATTTTAGAGTTCATTAAAAAAAAAAAAAATAGAGAAGATGCCACTGACGAACATCATTTGTGTAGTATGAATCCATTCACATCTTTTGAAGGGAAGACTAAAGTAATATTCTTTAAAGCCAAGCACTTTAGCAAAGGTGCTGAGTCCCCATTGTTACAGATTTGTTAGTTATTCATTTTAACTGCAGGGACTCTAATGACTTCATTTGGTATTCATTGCTTGTCACACGCACTACTGTAGGTCTTCAACACTAATTTAGGACAATTAAAATGAAGTGTTAGTGAGCAATATTTCCTTTACATTGCAACTGTGTCCTCCTTCCCAGTCCCCCCACAACCCCATAGATAAACATAGGAAGAGGGGACATAAGACATGAACTCACTACACAGTGCTGATTCTTGGGAAGTAATCTTTCAGCATGATGTGGGGAGCGTATCGAATTAATACTACAGAGATAATTCTCATGGGTCAATGTACTGTGCTGGTCTGTAGATTTGTCTAGATTAGGCCCTGAAACATTTAATTGATACCTGTATCAGATTAGCTGTAAACAAGATATTAGCTGGAAGGCTGAAATAGGCAAGATGTATAAAATAATTTCAAGAAATTTATCACACACATCACCATTTGTGTTGCAAATGAGATAACTTGTCATAATTTCTGGGAAGTGTGGAGGGCAATTTATTTCAGGAAGACTTTGTATGTGTGTGTGGAAATTTCTGTTCCTTTGAAAACACAATTGAAACATAATTCCTCTGTGTGCCCCAGTTAATTATCATTTGCAATATGTCTAGCATCAAAGCTTTACTAGCACGGAGGCGATCATTTCTTCACTGCAGTACCACTTTCAAGATTCATTTATCTTGTCTTTTAGACTAATTATCCCTGAATTCACCAGTAAGTTGTCACACTTACATTCTCCAATAAATGTGGTTTTAAATCAGTGGCTTACTGTCTTGTAATTCATACAATCGGCCTTCCATTGTATCTAACTGGAGCTATTCATCTGTGATCACACAACACGAAAGGGAGAACAAAATTGCAGTTTGTATGAATGATCACACTTATTTATATGCAAATACATCTGACAAATCAATAAAGTATGATTTAGCTGTTTGGAGTGCATTAGCAGAAGGGCTGGCATTCCTGAGCGTCTGTTAAGAAAGGGAGCTTCCTTCTCCCCCAGTGAAAACTGGGCAAAGCCACAAGCCTGCCCAGAATGATCTCAGGCCTTTTACTGGCCAAGCTAAAGGGGGTAGCTGTCTGCCTATGGAGGAAAATAACCTCATCTTTGTAGAAGTTGCTTGGGAAAAAAAGCAACAGAACTAAGATTCCACAATCTCAGTCAAGAAACAAGATAGGAATGTAGGCTGGCTTCATCTGGGTCACTTTGATGGCCCATTTTCCCAGGAATACTTGCTAACACTTACTACATGTAGTCCTTGACTTAGTAACCTAAATGATAATGGCACTGAAAAAAAAGTGACTTAATTTGACCATTTTTCAAACTTCCAACCTTTGGAATCCCCAGTGGTGGGATTCAAAGTTTTTTACTACCGGTTCTGTGGGTATGGTTTGGCAGGCATGGCAAAGAAAGGATACTGCAAAATCTCCATTCCCTGCCTATCCCACTAACCTGCTTCCCAGCTCTGTTCTACTGTGCAGAGCAGCAAAAGAAGACCCAGCCACTCAGCTGGGACTCGGGAGGCAGAGAAAAGATGGGAGTGGGGCCAATCAGAAATGGTATTTACCAGTTCTCCAAACTACTCAAAATTTCTGCTACTGGTCCTCTAGAACTGGTCAGAACTTGCTGAACACCACCTCTGGAGCATCCCCATGGCCATGTGATCAAAATTCAGAGGCTTGGCAACTGACTCATATTTATGAGCGTTGCAGTATCCCTGGATCATGTGATAACCTTTTGCAAATATCTGACAGGCAAAGTGTTATGGACTAAGCCAACGCGTCAGTAACAACCCTAATAGCTTTACTTTAACAGCAGGCTCGTAATCCTGCACTTCTCATTGGCCCGCAAATAGCGAGTCGTGATTGGTCGTTTCTGGCCGATCTGATTGGCTGACAGCAGATTGGACACTTGTTAGAGCGGTAAACTCAAATCATTGGTTGTTGTGACAGCAGCCAGCTCTATAAAAGAGCTGCTGCCGCCCAAGTATTTTGCTCTGTTCTGAAGTCACTAATAAAGAGTTGAAGTCACAGTTCGATGTCTCATCTCCGTTCCTTGCACCCTCAGGACTTAACACTGGTGACAAGGATGGGATGCAGAGATGATTGAGCTGACTAAACACTCATCGAACAAGACAGAGCATGTCTTGAGAGTGCACGCAACAAACGGCAGGATGACCAGCAGCGCCATACCACCTGCTCCATTTGACCCGGTAAACGAAGGCTGGGACTCGTATATGGACCGCTTCCAGATGTTCCTGGAGACCAACAATCTGAAAGATGCTACGCCTGGCAAGAAACGAGTGGTGTTTCTGACCCATTGCGGCCCCGCCGTTTTTAAAATGGCTAAGGCACTTGCCAAACCAGCGGAAGTGAAGACCATGGATTGGGATAACCTCGTGCCGATCCTCCGGGCCCATTACGCACCCGCAGTACCTATGCTGATATGAAGATACGAGTTTTACCAGAGGGACCAACAGAAGAACAAGAGCATTGGAGACTTCGTAGCCGACCTCCGGAACCTGGGAGGACTCTGTGGTTTTGCAAACCTTGAGGAAGCCATGAGAGACCGAATAGTTCTGGGATTAGATGACCACACTGTGCAGAGCAAGATCATGGCAAAAGGAGACATCAGCCTTGCAGATGTCATCGCCGATGCTACTGTTGCAGAAGCAACCAGGAAGTCAGCCGCTCGAATGCGCCGAGCGAACGCACCGCACCGCCAACTCGCTAGTACGCCTTCCTCTGAGAGGCACACTATTACGCCCATCATGAAGACCTTGAATCATCCTCAGACAGTGAGGAAGAGGAGGTCAACTGGCTCCACTCAGAACGAGATCAAAGGAACCAGAGACTTCCGCGCCAATGTGCTGGTTGCGGGGCAAACCACCCATGATCAAACTGCAAATTCCTCAAAGCACTCTGCCGTTCCTGTGGGAAAAGAGGCCACATCGCAAAGGTCTGCAGATGCAAGCGAGGGTCCAGTCCAAGCCGGAGGGAGAAAAATCTCTGCCAGGATACAGGCAAACCACCTGTAAATCGGGACCGCCTGAACCACCAATGGAACAACCACTACTGCAGAAATCGAGCACCTGCTGCTTCAACGAGACGAGAAGAGGCACGCCAAACTATCACTATTGGCCACGCTTCATCACTTGATGCAAGAAAGATCTGAGTAAAGGTCACTATTGAGAATCGACCGTGTGTGATGGAAGTCGATTCGGGGTCATCCCTATTGATGGTCTCCTGGAAAACCCTCAAACAGCTGATACCTGCCATCTGTCGCCAGGACCTCAGCACTCAAGGAATCATCCTAAAAGACTACCAAGGGAAAAGAATTCTGGTTGTCAGTTCCAGCCACATCCAAGTATCCTTCAAGGACCACACTGCAACGCTTCCCCTGACTGTCGTTGATCATGACCGGCCCAATTTGTTAGGTTTACAGTGGTTCGCCCCACTCGGAATTGAACTAGCTGGCATCCACCAAACCGGAAGCGATGATTGGGATGAGGCCCTCATCCAGGAATTCCAGGACGTGTTCATAGGAAAGTTAGGCAAGTACAAAGGGACTCCTATATCGTTTAATCTCAGTCCCGATGTGGCTCCCATTCGCCTTAAGCTTCGTCAGGTGCCTTTTGCACTCAAGCCAAAGATCGACGAGCAACTGGACAAATTAATAGCCCAGGGTGTGTTGGAACCGATTGACTATGCCCAATGGGAGACCCCAATAGTAATACCCATAAAGCCAGATGGATCATTAAGAATTTGTGGGGATTACCGGGCCACCCTAAATCACACGCTTCAGCAGAGTGCTTACCCAGTACCGGTGGTCCAACACCTTCACTCCCTGGGTGGCGGAAAAATATTTGTGAAATTGGACTTAGCTCAGGCGTACCAACAGCTACCCGTAGATGCGACGACTGCAGAAGCCCAGACAATAATTACACACAGAGGTGCCTTCAAGTGCAATAGACTCCAATTCGGAGTAAGCGTGGCACCGGGCATTTTCCAAAGTCTGATGGAGAGACTATTACAAGGCATAAAAGGTGTCATGCCTTATTTTGATGACGTCTTAATAGCTGCCCCTACTAAGGAATTATTAGAACAATGACTCAGAAGGGTTCTTCAAAAATTTAAAGACGCTGGCCTGAAGGTAAAAAGGGACAAGTGTCAACTTTGTATGGAGAGAGTGGAGTTCCTGGGATACCTTCTCAACAGACAGGGAATCCACCCCACTGAAAAAAAACTAACTGCAATCAAAAACGCCCGAAGGCCTAGAAATAAGACAGACCTCCAAGCCTTCCTGGGACTCATTAACTTTTATAACATCTTCTTGCCCCAGAAGGCGACTGTAGCCGAGCCCCTACATAGACTTCTCGACAAAAAGGCTTCCTGGGTCTGGGGACGGCGTGAAGAACGAGCATTTCAACAAGTAAAAGACCTCTTAACTTCTGATGCTGTATTAATACAATACAATGAGACTCTACCCTTAACGGTTACCTGTGACACCTCACCATTCGGAGTGGGAGCTATATTAAGCCATGTCCTGCTAAACGGTAATGAGGCACCTATTGCGTTCTTTTCAAGAACTTTATCTAAAACTGAAAGGAACTATAGCCAACTTGATAAAGAGGCTCTCGCCATTGTATCCGCAATTAAATGTTTCCATGAGTATGTGTATGGGAGACCCTTGGCCATAATTACAAACCACAAGCCGCTACTTGGCATTTTAGCAGGAAACAAACCAACTCCCCATATCTTATCACCAAGAATGACACGTTGGTCGGAGATTTTAGCCGCATACGATTACCAACTGCAACACCGCCCGGGGAAAGCCATTCCCCATGCTGACGCTTTGAGCCGCTCTCCACTACCAGACGTCATAGATGACCCAGCTCCAACCCTAGCCATATTGCAACTCTTAAATCACCACCGCTGACTGCTCAGGACATCACCTCAGAAACGAAAAAGGACCCTTCTTTGGCACGAGTCCTCAGCTGGGTGGAATGGGGTTGGCCAGACAACGAACCCAATGACACTTTCAGGCCATTCAGGAATTGACAGACAGAATTATTTTCTCAAAAGGGCTGCATCTTGTGGGGAGACAGAGTCATCATCCCGGAGAAATTGCAACATAAAGTTTTGAAAATGTTGCACGATGGACATCCAGGCATCGTGCGGATGAAGGCATTGGCAAGGAGTTACGCATGGTGGCCAGGCTTAGATAAGCAGATAGAGGCCTGGGTGGCTACGTGCAGCAAGTGCCAGGAGACTCGCTCTGCTCCTCCAAAAACACCCCCAACTCAGTGGGAAACGCCTTGAGGTCCCTGGTCCCGTATCCACATCGATTTTGCGGGACCCACAAGAGGACACACTTTCCTTCTAACCGTGGATGCCTATTCTAACTGGCTTGAGGTCCACAAAATGCAAAGCACCACCACGGAGGTGGTCATTAAAAAACTGAATAAGCTATTCACTACCCACAGATTGCCGGATGTCCTGGTCTCTGATACTGGCCCTCAATTCACTGCCCTGGCATTCGAACAGTACCTAGCAGACTGGGGCATCCGCCATGCCTTAACATCACCAGCTCACCCTGTGACCAATGGTAGGGCTGAGCGAATGGTCCAATTTGTAAAGAAGACCTTACACAAGATGGACCAGAGTGACATTGATGACAAGATAACCAGGATGCTTCTCCTCCAACATATTACTCCAAGCAGCACCACAAACAGAACCCCAGCCGAACTCCTGATGGGCCGAAAACTTCATTCACATCTCGATCGCCTCCATCCTGCTTACACACCTGAACAAACCCTGGGATCCAGCAGCAAGTATCGATCATTCCAGGAAGGCAACCCCGTTTTTGTGAAAAACTTCTCGGGTGACCCATTGTGGGTCTCCGCTACCATAACGCAACTTACGGGGCCCCAATCCTATCGTCTACAAACTGCAGATGGAAAAATGTGGAAGCACCACATAGACCAGCTTCAATCCAGACTAGCACCAACTCCCATCTCATCTCCTGAATCTCAAACTGGGGGGGAAGGGACATCAAGGGGGCTGAAAAAGAAATAACAGATGACTTAACAATCGGAACCCAGCAGTCTACACAACCAACCATGGGATACTCACCGCCAGAAGGAGAACCGAGCTGGGAAATTGCCTCACCACGTGACAGCACCATGATGTAAACAGATCCAGTGAACCCGGATGACAGCATTGGCAAGAGCAGAGAGAACAGCCCAGAGCCATTCAACAAAAGAAGCGGGACCGTCTTCGCCACCCAGCTCAGCAAGCAGTCCACCGGAACCAGAGCCAGGACAGAAACTGGTGGAACAGCGCAGATCAAGCAGACAGGTGAAGCGACCTGCCTACTTATGAGAATACGTCACCCCACCCCTCAGACGGAACCTGGGGGGAAGGGTGTTATGGACTAAGCCAACGCATCAGTAACAACCCTAAATAGCTTTACTTTGCAGCAGGCTCATAATCCTGCACTTCTCATTGGCCCGCGAATAGCGAGTCGTGATTGGTTGTTTCTGGCTGATCTGATTGGCTGACAGTGGGTCACTCTGATTGCACGCTTGTTAGAGCAGTAAACTCAAATCTTTTATAGAACTGTGACAGCAGCCAGCTCTATAAAAGATCTGCTGCTGCCCAAAGTCAGAACAGAAAGCTCTGTTCTGAAGTCACTAATAAAGAGTTGAAGTCACAGTTCGATGTCTCGTCTCTGTTCCTTGCGCCCATGCTCAGGACTTAACACAAAGTTCATGGGGAAGCCAGATTCACTTAACAACTGTGTAGCTAACTTAACAACTGCAGAGACTCACTTAACAACTGTGACAAAGAAGATTGTAAAAAGGGGCACAAGTCACTTGACATTGTCTTGTTTAGGAACAGAAATTTTGGGTTCAATTGTGGTCGTAAGTCTAGAATTACCTCTAGTAGTCTTCAGCTTTCTTTCTTACCCAGATAGGGCAAGAACTGAAGCTGACCCTTTCTGTCTTATTTCCCAAAGAGTAATGGCATTTTTATAATAAACAGCCAGATAGGTCAGCATCATATTGAGAGTGATATGAACAATAATAACTGTGGCAATGAAAGAATAACAAACACAGTTATACCAGTTAGATGGGCCGAGTATAGTTCCTTGCTATCCAAATCATACAGTTAACTAAATATGTCAGCAGCATATTGAGAATGATACGAAGAACAACTGTGACAAATGTTATATATCTTGGTGATCATACAGTTCACCCTTGCCCCATATAGGAATTCATCCCCAACATTCAGTCATCTAGGCTCTGTTTAAACACCTCATACAAAGAAAAGTCCATCATTTCTTGAAGCAGTCTGTTTCATTATTGAACAGTTCCTACTATTGTGAAAAAATCTATTCATATCAAACCAAAATCCAATTCCTTGTGGTTTAAACCCATTGTTTTTTTTGTCATCTTTCTGGAACAACTTTGTCCCATCTTATGCTTAATACATCCCTTCTGATGCTTTAAGACAGCTATCACATATCTCTGCCGTCTCCTCTTCTCCAGGCTAAATATACCTAATGCCTCCAGTCATTCTTCAAAGTTTTATCATTGTGGTTGCTTTCTCCTGGATATGCTCCAGTTTCTAAATGGCCTCCCAAAAATGTGGTACCCTGAACTAAATAGGATATTCTAAGTATGGTCTAACCAACACAGAATAGAGAGAAACAGTGTTGTCTCTTGAATTTATATTTTCTCTAAAGATAGTCTTTGACTTACAGCCATTTATTTAATTAATGTTCAAAGTGATGACAGTGCTGAAAAAAATTGACTTATCAGCCGCCCTCACATTTATGATTGTTGCAGCATTCCCATGATTCACTTAATGACTGTGGCAAAGCAGATCACAAAATTAGGCCCAACTCATTTAACAATTGCCTCATTTAGTTCTGGTCCCAATTGTGGATATAAATTGAGGGCTACCAGTAGTCTACACTTGTTTTTTAATACATTGTGTTTTTCAACAGTTGTAAGCCTTTCAGATTACACCAATCATACAAAAATTATTTCTTTAACAAATTTATATAACTGTCCATCTTAACCATCTTAACAACTCTGAATACATGAATAACATAAGACAATATAAAAGCCATAAAGCAACATATATTTAAAAAATTGATGCTTGCAAAATACATTACAGAGTCTACATTGAACTCCATTAACAACCTGGCCTGAGTTGCCTAAGAAAAAAGCCAGATCTTCAAAGCCTTTTGGAGGCTCAATAAAAACAGATGTGTCTGAACATCAGGGGCAAGTAAGTGACATAATGCCATTCCTCTCCTGCTTGGCTGCTCTATTCATTTTGAATACATTGTACTTTCAATACTTGCATTCTACTCATGAGTTATGTTCTGCCAGGTTGCAATAGAGCTTATTAAATCATATTTGGTTATATTTTTTCCTGTTGTCCTCTGCACTTGTAATGTATGGAGACAATGGGAGCCTTGATATAACTAGTTTTACTGTGTCCTATTTACATGATCCTTATTGGATGCTTCCACATCCACTATAGTCCTTCATTCTGTTCCATGCCTCTGTTCTTCATATGGTCTTTCTTGTAGGCCAGTTTAATCTCTCCAGTAGTCAGTAAGTGTTCTGACCCAAACCCTTTTCCAATAAAACAAACATGAACCAAAGGGAGCAGAAACCTTTTAATGCTTCTTACGCATCCCCAGTTAAAAGGCTGCTGTAAACTAATTAACTTTGATTAGTACAAGCCTTGCCAAAACTGTGCGAGGCTGCCAAGAATAACAGATAAGGTTACCTAGAAATATTTTACAACAGAAGAGTCTTCAAATACCAACTTAAGATACTGCAATGTCCACGAAGCTCGAGTTTCAAAATGTCTTTGCTTCCTACAAAGAATGTCCGATCCACAGCTGGCTTTTATCTTCTTGAAGGAGGGGCCATTATCTTGTAGCCTTACTCCCGAATCACCCATGCTGCTGCAGCTGCTCTTTCCTGTGAGCAGCCCTGCAGGCACGCGCATTTGGCACAGGCTCCTTGGGAACCTCCTCATTGCTGCTGCCAGCCCTCACAATCTCTGAAGGCAGCAGTCCGCTCCCTAATAGTCCTGGCCCCTCATCTGAGTCCTCGCTCTCCTCAGCCTTCCGCACCTGCTACCACCTAACCACAACAGTAAGCCTTTGTGGTATACTAGCTTCAGTGTATCTTCTTCAGTTATGCTCTTTTTTCAATGCTCTTTTTTCTTCTTCAGCTGTCTAATGTATCTGCAACATTCTCCACCCACCTATTTTCTTTGGTAGGTAATATCTTTGAGCATCACTATTCTTATTTATTATTATGAAGAGAAAATTGAGGGAAGTAGGAAGGCATCACCCCAAAACAAAATGCACATTTAATTGAAATACAGAAATAGCATATGTTTCAGTGTGTTGGAGATTGTCTTGTCTCCTGCAAAATACTTAGTCTGCTTTTGGGATGTGAATTGTTAACGAGCAATTTCAGAAATCTAATCTAGGCTACACCTACCATCCTGGGCTGTATAAACGTAGCAGCTGTACATAACTGGCTAGAACTAAGTGCCCATTATTTGCATAATCATTCAGAGTGCAGCCAAAGAAAAAGAAATAATCTTGACTTAACGGGTGATGGGGGTAAGAGCTCAAGCTGGAACAGCAGGAAGAAAGAATTGTGGGGAGGGAGAGGGAAAAGGGAATAGTAACTTTAATGGCCTTGCAAATTGTCAAGGAAACCCTCTGCAGACTTCAGCATCTTGGCTCGGTCTCCCTCTGACACAGGAGCGACATTTATAGGTCATAACTCTGAGAAGCAGTCGGTCTCTCTGGCACCATTATGCTTAAATGTGAAGAGCTTCATCTGCTGACTATCACAGTGGAAAAGGCAACTTGAGTAGTTAAAGTACCACTTCAGGAGGATCCCTGTGGAGGAAATGAAACAAGTGAGAAAGAAAAAAAAAAAAGAATAATGAAGCATTCTCATAACTCGGCTCTTTCACTGGATTAGGTCTTCCCTATTTAATATTCATCATTTTATTTTCCTTCTGTATCTATGCAACTAACTGAATCTCTCCTGCAAGATTTAAACATAATAACAACAGCAATAATAATAATGCATGATGCACCTATGGTTGATGAGCCTCCTCCTTGTGCTGTAGCTTCTCTGGATCTTCATGTAACCATTCTAAGCAACTTCTCTTTACAAACTCTGGCTGTGATGATATATATGAGCTGGAAATATAAGATTGGGCTATCATAGGACCAAGACCTCATAGAAGAAGGGTGGGAGTAGCAGTGGGAGTAGAGAGAGTTGGTAAAGAAGGAAAGATTTGAAATACTTGGCATCCAGGTTAGCAGATTAACAACAGAGAGAATCATGGAAGAAACACGATAATGAAGATGATGGGAGACACTGACAGCTAAAAGTAAGTAAAATGAATTTATTTATTTATTTCTCAAGTTTAGAGACTGCCCATCTTACTCACAGAGCAACTCTGAGTTAGTCGTTTTTGAAGTAGTTGACCGTTATTGAACATGATCAGTTAATCTTAACCTGATCTTAAATCAGATTGTACAATCTTTTGCATGACTGAAGACTTGTCTGTTGCCGAGTTTCAAGAGAAGTCTGCAAAGCACTTAACTGTAAAATTCCATCCCCAAACAAAAAAAGCTCCATGGGACCTAACATACCAATGTCAATGGCATAGAGGCTGTGCTGGAAGATAGATGGGAGAAAGAAGATGAAAGGTTTATCTGTCAGAGGTTCATTAGCAAGATCCAGGCCAACTGCTAAATTCATCTGACTGAGAGAAATGGGAAGTTTGCCATTAAATTCTGGATGGGAGTTGTTCTAGTATTTAGCAACATGAAGGCATGCATATATACTGATATCATAACTGATTAAACAAAAAGTTGTGAGGCTGTTAAGTTAGAGAACAGAAAAACATGCTTGTATGTGCTTTTGCATCTGCCTGTGTCAGATTATGAGCTATGGTGGCGCAGTGGTTAGAATGCAGTACTGCAGGCTACTTCTGCTGACTGCCAATTGCCAGCAGTTTGGCAGTTTGAATCTCACTGGCTCAAGGTTGATTCAGTCTTCCATCCTTCTGAGGCTGGTAAAACGAGAACTCAGATTGTTGGGGGAAATATGCTGACTCTGTGAACCCTTAAAGAGAGCTGTAAAGCACTCTGAAGCAGTATATATGTCTAAGCGCTATTATTGGTCTGGGATTGGGAAAACTTCTCAGAAGAATGGAAAGTAGTAAAATAGGCTTGATACTGGAAAAGGTAAACTCTGCTTGACTGTTTTGATAAAGCAAGAAATGACTTCTTACTATCTTCAAAAGTGAACAAAAGAAGAAAAAAGAAAATTGGAAAGCCGTGAGGTCTTGGTATTTTTTTTTTTTTGTAAAAGTTTTATTGATTTAACAACAGACAAAAAACATATAAGACATAAAACATGACATAAAAAAAATAAAAAATAAAAATAAAAAATTTAAACATTCTTCATAAATTTACAGTGTATCGGTTGGTTTACCACTCCCTTTTGTGCATCCATTTCATAGTCATCAGAATAATTATATTACATAATAACTCACATTATCAATCATCAATAAAATATCCCAATATCATTATTGAACAATCATTTGACTATAATTTTACTAATTCATACTTAAGCGAGATAACTATAATTAGGTTAAATTATTTTATGACAAATCATGAAATCATATCAAATCTATCATAATAAAATATTCTTAAGAATTATCAAAACCAAGAAAAATTATATATTCATTATTTCCTAAATTTCTAAATATTCTATTATCATATTGTATTATCTAACCATTGATAAAAAAGATCCCAAACTTCATAAAATTGTTTATCCTCTTGTTCTCTAATTTCAAATGTCAATCTACTCATTTCAGCACATTCCAATATTTTCTTAATCATTTCTTCCTCTATTGGTATTTTCTCACTCTTCCAATGTTTAGCAAATAACAATCCTAGCTGCTGTTAATACATTTACAATCAAATATTTTAAATCTTTATTATATATATCAGGTACGATTCCCAATAAAAAAATCTCTGGTTTCAAATCTATGTGTTTCTTTATCGTTTTTTCCAGCCATATGCGAATTCTAGTCCAGTATTTCCTGGCCTCCTCACAAGTCCACCACATATGGTAATATAAGCCAGGTATCTGATGACATTTCCAGCACTTTTCAGATTTATTCTTGAACATTCTTGCTGTTCTTGTCGGGGGAAAGTGCCACCTGGAAAACATCTTATACAATTTTTCTTTATATGCTGTTGACATTGTCATTTTATAATTTTGTGACCACAGTTTTTGCCATTTCTCTAAATCAAACCCATATCCAAAATTCTTCCCCCAAGCAATCATTGTTTCTTTAACTTGTTCTTCCTCTAATTTAATTTCCAACAAATAACTATAAAAATTTTTAATCACTTTTTCATCAGTACCTGTCAAAATCCTATCTAAGTCAGTCAATTTATCATAAAATCCTTCTATTTTAGAATCTTTAAGATACCTTGCATGTATTTGCGCATATGAAAACCAATTCATCTTTATACCTTGTTCTTCTAAATTTTGCATTGTTTTAAGTTCACCCTTTTCATCCAATATTTCCTCATATCTAACTGTTTGTTCCTTCTTATAAGTTATAGGATACGAAAAAGCTTCAATAGTTGATAACCAAACTGGAATTTTCAAATAACATTTTTTTCTTAATTTTCTCCCAATTCAACCATAACGATTCCCGTATATAATGCCTTCTGAAATAACCCTGTGATTTATTTCCCTTATACCATAAAAAAGCATGCCAACCCAATAATAAATCATGACCTTCTAATGTCAACAATCTAGTCTTTCTTAACGTTATCCATTCTTTAACCCACATTAAGTTTGCAGCTTGATAATACAACTCCCAATTAGGAAGGCCAAATCCTCCTCTAATTCTAGCATCCTGTAAAAGTTTTAATTTTATTCTCACTTTCTTGCCTTGCCATATATACTTCAACACAATTTTATTTAGTTCTTCGAAGTAATCCTTACTTAACCTAATTGGTATTGTTTGAAACAAATATAAATTTTTTTGTAAAATATTCATCTTGATTGTTGAAATTCTACCTATCAATGACAATTGTAGGTTTTCCCATTTTTTCAGGTCGGATGCTATCTGCTGTTTAAGCTTAATATAATTATTCTCTTTCAATGTAGTACACCTTGACGTCAAATATATCCCCAAATATTTAACTTTATTCGTAACTTGAATTTTCGATAAATCTGCCAGCTCTTCTCTTTGCCTTAATAACATGTTCTTTGTCAAAATCTTTGTTTTGTCTTTATTTATTTTTAAACCAGCCATCTCACCATATGTCTCTATCTTTTCCAATAGTTTTAAAGCTGTCTCTAAAGGGTCTTCCAAAATAAAGACCAAATCATCCGCAAAGGCTTGCAATTTGAATTCCTCCTTTTTGACTTTCATTCCTTTTATGTTTATATCCTCTCTAATATTTCTATTTAAGACTTCCAAGGTCAATACAAATAACAAAGGAGATAATGGGCATCCTTGTCTTGTACCTTTTTTAATATTAATAGAGTCTGTGAATTCTCCATCTATCATTACTTTTGCCGTTTGCTTATAATATACGGCTTCTATTGCTTGTATAAATTTTCTAGCAAAGCCCATCTGTTCCAATAGTAATAACATAAATCTCCAGTTCACATTATCAAATGCCTTTTGGGCATCTAAGAATATCAAAGCCATTTGTTTTTCCGAGTGCGCCTCATAATATTCCAATGTGTCCAGGATTATCCTCATATTGTCTTTAATCTGTCTCTTTGGTAAAAATCCATTCTGATCAGAGTGAATAAAGTTATTTAGGTATTTTTTTAGCCTTTCTGCCAAGATTGAAGCAAAGATTTTATAGTCTGCATTCAATAAAGAAATAGGTCTATAGTTCTTAATTTGTAATGGGTCAACCCCTTCTTTTGGAATAAGTGTAATACAAGCTTCTGACCATGTTTCAGGTATTTTCTTATTTATCATAACTTCATTCATGACTTCTAACAGTGGAATGCTCAACGATTCTTGTAGTGTTTTATAAAATTCTGCCGGGAAACCATCTGGTCCTGGTGCTTTTCCATTGTTCTGTCTGTTAAGTGCTTCAATTAATTCATCTTTGTTATAGCACTTTCTAACATTTTCCGAGTTTCATCAGGTATCTTAGGTAAGATTTCCATTAAATCTTAGGATAGTTCCATAGCTTCTACCTCCCAATTCCTTAAAAGCAATTTGAAAACAAGCCACGAGCATTATCAAAATTGTCAATTAAAATATTAAGCAAAATCAAAGCCCTGCCATGCCAGGAAATTCTAGTAACTCTGGCTGACTAATTAAGATATATAAATAAATCAATACAATATAAAAATAATGAAACAATGCATACACATACTCACATTTAAGGTAAGACTCCTCAGAAACCTGTTTTAAGTCGAATACTTGCAGTACACTTTTCTAACATCTTAATCCCAATACTGGAAGAAAAAGCAGACCCCAAGGCTTTCCAGAAGGCCAACAGGGTTGGGGGCCCATTACAGAGGTGATATTCAGCAGGTTCTGACCAGTTCTGGAGAACCGGTAGTGGAAATTTTGAGTAGTTTGGAGAACCGGCAAATACCACCTCTGACTGGCCCGCCCCCATCTATTCTCTGTCTCCTGAGTCCCAGCTGATCAGCTGGGTCTTTTTTTGTTGCCCTTCACAGGAGAACGGAGCTGGAAAGCAGGTTAGTAGGATGGGGAGGGAATGGGGATTTTGCAGTAACCTTCCCCTGCTACTCCCACCAAACCACTCCCACCAAGCCATTTCCACAAGCCACAGCACACCTGCCAAGCTGTGCCCACAGAACCGGTAGTAAAAATTTTTGAATCCCACCACTGGCCCACTAGATAACATTGTTTCACAGAAGGGTCCTGGGCATGTCTACTCTACCAGATTTGGTAGGACAAGCAGTTCCAGAATTCACCAGGTTGGGCCATGAGGGGCTTTGAAATGAATGGCATCTTGATGCCTTCTGGAAGCCAAGTCAATTCACCTGATGATGGTGTTACGTGGACATATCATGATAGGGCCAATGCTGCATTTTGGACCAGATGAAATTTCTAAATGTCTTTCCAGAGCAGCTCCCTATACAGGGCTTTGCAGTGATCCAGCAAAGAAGTAAAGCAGGAGTGAAAGTGAGGAAAACCAGTAATAAGCACAATATGATGAAAATGCACAAATTGGCTGGTGCCTTGGCAGCGTTTTTCTTTTTTTCTTTTTCTGCTCTCTGTAGCACTTTCTGGAATGAAAGCATTCCCAAATGAAGTTTTGATTATATAATTATTCCAGGAAATATGAAAAGAAGGACTAACCCTAACTAGATCTCTGGATTGCTGCAACTATGTCAGGCATTTTCAAAAGTCAGCCATATTTTTTTCTGGCGAATGACATACATTAGCTGGTCTTGTTTCCACTAGATTTATTATTACAAATCTATTCCCAGTAGGTTCTGTTGGAAAATTAGGATTACATTGCACTAATTAGGATAATTAGGATTATGTGGCATTGTGACTCCACCTCTTAACTGCATTGATCATTCCACTTCAGCAAAATACCTACTCTATCAAAAACAATAGCTGATTCCTGTTACCTGTTTCCATTAGTATTTTATTTGTGTCTTTCTCCTCTCTTTTGTCTTTCCTACTTACTCAGGATGTCAGCCACCAGGAAAAAAAAAACAAAAACTACATATCCCAGCATTCCCAAGAGGAGTATTTCTTCCTTGCAATAAAAACAAAAGGAATTTGTTTCCATTTGCTAATAAAGTGTAGCCTCAAAAAACTAGCTCAGCGCTGTTTGTTTTTATTACCAGTGACAAAATGGCTTGTGTATGTGATATTATGCCGACTTTGGGAAAAAAAGGGGTTTTGGTTGAATTTATTCCTACACTGTGTATAATTTCTCAGCTCCCATCCTATTACACACATGTAGTTCTGTGGCTGTCTCCATTTAAGGTATCTGGCTTCGG
This sequence comes from Hydrophis major, assembly GCA_033807585.1. NCBI lineage: Eukaryota > Metazoa > Chordata > Lepidosauria > Squamata > Elapidae > Hydrophis > Hydrophis major. The sequence goes on along the minus strand of CM066330.1, from coordinate 233,155,852 downwards.
CGGGGTGCTTACCAATATGAAATATTAAAAGTGCAATGTCCTTTTCTGTTCATCTTTCTTCATATTTAGAATAGATGTTCAATTGATATGTAAATAAAGCAGGCCTGCACTCTGTAAACCACAGCTACCCTGCATTATTTAAGCATTCAAGGCGATGCATCATCCGTTATGTGGCTCATTGTTGGAGTCCTGCTGAGTATTTGGCAATAAAGCCTCAGAGTGCCTCATCAGAAACAGCAGTTGGTCCAGGGGAAGTTCATTTATGCATGAAATATTCACAGAGCAACAATGCAAACCTTAAGCATCAGTAATTGTTGGGTTTCTATTGCTGCTAACGAGTGTCTCTAAATTATTGTAAAAGATGGGCCAATTTACAAATTACATATATTTGTCATGGTTTTGTTCCTTTAGTGAATTAACCATAATGGTGATAGCAATTTTCTTTTTTTGAAAGGTACTTCCATTTTCTGAGCCTATAGGCTGCAAAAGGGTGGGCACAAGGCTGGAAAAAGTACTGGGAGCACATTAAAAACTGGTTGACACTTGTGACTTAACTGTGAGCAGAGCTGCCACCCAGCCTCAGCCGAAATGTCAAGCCATCCACTCAAAGATAATAGGAAACTAATCTCGCAGCAATTTATCTTTAGGACCATGATTTCTTAATTATAATTTTCTTACCAAGAGCATCACATAAAATCTCTTATTTTATCATCTTTGTTAATTTCCCCAGTTAAACAAAACTATTGATTGGAAAGTGCTATCATCTCCTATTAGTCTTCTTAAAATTTCAGTTTCTTTGTTTGTAACATCGCATTTTGCTGAAATCTCTTCCCCAAATTTCCAGAGATTGCTTTCTTTAACAGGGCTTCTTCCAGACCTGCTAGATATCAACTTCTATTTCTTCTAACTGCTAAGGCTAGGGGTGTTGCAGCTTTCCTGACAATATTTTGAGAAGTGATTTGCTATTGCCTCTTTCCTAGGGGAAACAGTGGCTCAGTGGCTAAGGTGCTGAGCTTGTCAATCACAATGGTTGGCAGTTAGGCGGTTCAAATCCCTAACACCATGTAACAGAGTGAGCTTCCATTACTTGTCCCAGCTTCTGCCAACCTAGCATTTTGAAAGCATGTAAAAATGCAAGTAGAAAAATAGGGACCACTTTGTTGGGAAAGCAACAGTGTTCCGTGTGCCTTCGGCATTTAGTTATGCCGGCTACATGACTACGGAGATGTCTTTGGACAGATCTGGCTCTTTGTAACGGAGATGAGCACCCCTCCCTAGAGCCAGAAACAACTAGCATGTATGTGCAAGGGGAACCTTTACCTTTCCTAAGACTGAGATAGAGTGACCGGCTCAAGGTCACCCAGATGGCTTCCTGCCTAAAGGTGGGACTGGAATCCATTGTCTCATGGTACCTCCCATGCCTTATGCCTTAACCAGCATGCCATACTGATTTTCATTACATTTATGTTGGAAACAAAATCATGGATAAACCTTTGACATATTGTCATGTTTATTAATGGATTTATAAACTTTACGAGTGCTTTTGCCAACATTCAGGCAGGTTCTTTTCTCTACTTTAGGTAATAATTTTAAAGCTGTTTTTCTTTATTAAATCAATACAGGGAAATCAATACAGCTTTTGGGGAAAATCTAGCTTTTATTTCTGGCTGTGTTTTGTGTATATAATTACCTAATTAAAGTTACATATTTGTAAATAGACACCCTAGCATAAAATACAGCCTGAAGTTTGATTATGGAATGGTAAGTAAAAATACATTAGGAGTGTGAGGCATTTTACTTAAATGAAAAATAGTTGAATAGAAATTTCTATAGACTGGCCAAAGATTAACCATTCTGACATAAAAGTCATTGTACTATGGTGGTTAGGGTGTTGGATGAGAAGTAAGAGGAGATTCTTATCCATCCTTAGTCATGGGATTATAACTGTCTCTTAGCACAGCATACCTCATAATGTTTTCAGGAGTAAAAGTGAGAATGAAATAATATATAGGCAAAATAAAATGAGAAAGTTCTCCCATTTTCATTAGCAAAAAATGATTCCTTGAGCAAGTTTTAAAGCTATTCTTTCTTTTGAAGCCTTTGCCCTGACTCTACATTTCAGTTGGACTTGTTTTATGATGTTTTCTTCTAAGTTCAGAAAATTAAATCTTTTCCAGTTTCAGAACTGCACATGATGGATGTGTTTTGGGACTCAAATCAAGGGTAGGAGAAATGTTTCTTTAAATTATTACCTTGGCTTCTCTCCACCATCCAGCCGCTCTGTTAATTAAACAGCGGACATATGTTAAGGCTGTTTTACAAGCATCTGGAAAGAAAAATTAAGATTTTTTATCACTGTCAGAGTAATTTCTTAACTATATGTATAAGTGGACAATATGAAAATTAGGTTTATTAAAAGTTAGGATAGCTTGTATTAATTATAAATCAGGCCTTGTAAGGAAATACACTGAAGTCATATCTCTGCTTTAGGCTACCTTGACTTTTTGGTAGGACACAATTGGGGCACATAGATTTCTTCATTTATTCTTTGTATTTTTGATAGCCCAATAGCCACATTTTTCTGAGTTGTATGCAGATTAGTAGATTACTAATTGGTAGATCACTGAGTTGTGCAGATAAATCTCACAATGCATTCTGGAAAAATAATATCCACTACATTCAGTTGTGTATAGGCAAACTACAACTTTTGTGCCTAGGCAAAGGTGTGAAGTGATATACTGTTTGGCTCAACATTTCCTTCATTTGGCTTGTGCTAACCTGTAGTTGGTCTTGCTATTCTCAGTGGTGCTATGGGAATCAGAATAATATGGGGAGCAAGAGGACAATCTCAAACAGACAGGAAAGCTGGGAAACAGACCAGAAAAATATTTTAGCGATACTAAGGTAAAGCACAGATAGAACAGCTGCAAGGAAGTGACTCAGCACCACAGTATAGAAACAAAGCAGGAGAGGGACCCAGAGAGTTTCTGCCTAATTCTTTAGTGGTTGGTTGCAAATACTGCATGAAATAGACTTGATTTGGAGTGTATAGGAAGGGAATTTAATATTTTTTTTCTCTCTTAAATCAATTCCAAAATGGAAGCACCAGTTTTTGTTATCATCAGTGGGAATTTTCTCTAGGGCTTATAATCTACATCAGGACCAAACCAGGAATAAGGGTTTAAATTCTAGTTTCTTCATTCCATTTATATGGAATGTAAGTTCAACCATGAAAATTAAGGAAATATTTTCTTTTCAACAGATCTTTTCTACAATCAGTAGAACCCCTTTCACAATGGGTATGGCTCAAAGTTTATAGAAATAACCTTGCTATGAAATCTGAGATATTGTGTTTTTTTAAAAATTAACTTCAGATTATTACTAAAATGGGACATATTCTAATCTACCTCACTAAATGATGATGGTGGCAGTGATGAAGAAATAGATTATCATTTTGAAATGTTTAGTGTATTAGAGACGATTGTTCAAGTGTGGAAACATCACACAGACACTACAATGGTACGTGGGAAAACAGGGCAAAGAGATGAAAGTCAATGAAACGGTCAGAAAAAAGGCAGCTGAACCTGAAGAATGGATGTGGATAGGCAAGTGGCTCTGTGATAGTATGTTGGAAAGACTTTGAAATATGGGGCAAGGTGCTGCCTAGGGAATTGTCAGACAAAAGACAGCAAACCCCACAGCTGAATAGTAGGCAGAATAAGAGGCTCAGGAAGGATCCTCCCTAAGTTCTTGGGTTGTAAAGATGAGAGTGGGAAAAATGTATTTTCAGACTTACAAGGTTCTGTTAATGTAGCTTTACAATGAAATAGAATTAGTTTATCTAGTCATGCTTCCTACCTGGTTTAGTTTATCTAGTCATGCTTCTTACCTGGTTAGGCTAACATCAATACTGCCCATCTAAAAGTACAATTCTCCCATCACCTTTCCAGCTGGAAAACATAGGGTAAGTCCCATCTGAGCCTCTTGCTCCTTCTACTAAGCAACTGTAGGTTATTCTGTTTCTTATCTGATCATTCCACAGCAACATCTCTTCACACCTCTCCAAAGGTCTTTCCCACATTTCATTACAGGTTAGAAGAAACCCTCCATAGTTTCTTGGGCTAAAAAGGAGATGGGGGAGAGATGTACTTTCAGACTTCCAAGATTCTGTTAATGTAGTTCTACAGTGAAGTAGAATTAGTTCATCTGATTCTGTTTCCTGTTGGGTCTACCTCAGGGGTATCAAACTGGTGGCCCATGGGCCAGATGCATCACACACAAGCCACACCCACCCCAGTCCATGAAGAGAAAAACATCACAATACGTCATGTGGCAGCAATGTGACGCAGCGAGTTTGACACCCGTGGTCTACCTCATAAGACTGACACCAATCTTGCTAATCTGAAAGTACATTTTAAAGATCAGATCAAAAACAATCAGATCACTGGATACAAACAAAACAGGTAGGCCACTATTAGAAACTTAATCCTGGACTCTTGGTCCATTAAAGGCATTTTTTTTTTGCCAATACTTTCAATGAACTATAAAGCCTTTTGCAACAATGGATCTCACAGAAATGATAAAAGTGTAATGATGTGATATGAACAACATTCTATTCCAATGCAGACTATTAAAGAAATCAATAAGAGTTGTGCATACTTCAAGAGACTGTATTGTGCATTTTCATATATCAAGCAATGCAATACATTCATCAGTTTGAGAACTCCCCATGTGCTACTGCTAATCATGACAATGTGTTATATATCAGTGAGACTATATCCAATTCCTAATTTTCTTGAGTGATGATACATACCTGCTTCTCCAGCTGGAGAGAATATGTCATAATCCCTAATGAAAGATCTGAATGGAGCTTAGAGCCTCCACACAATATTGTTCTGTAATGGGCTGTGAAATTTCAAGACTTGGTGCCAAATTCTGCCTGATGTGAGTCACACATAGACTTCAGCTACAGTCAACAAGGTTGTGCATGTCAAAAAAAGCTATGACGTAAGCCAAAAGAGGGCAGTGCTCAGTGAAAACTTGTTACCAAACTCATCATTGTTAGACACACAAAATAAAATTCTTAAAACTAATACTTAATTTTCTTCCCTAAGAACAGTACTATATCTTTATAATTTAACATTAATATGTCATGGAAAAGTTTCAGATTTAGTCATATTTAGACTAACCCACTGAACTAAATCAGTCAAATTAAACACTGTTAAGTCCAATTGATTTCATTAAGTCCACTCTTGATATGATTAAGTCAGGGTCCAAACTATGTCAGACACCTATCAGTCTGTCAGGAAGAATTATGGGTTGGGATTGATGGTTAATATAGGTAGAATTATCCCCAAATCCATATTAATAAAATAATTGACTGAATTATCTACCTTGTCTTGCCTGTTAATCTTGGACAGAGTCAAAAAGGTTTCTTTGTGTCTGACTTTAGGGGGCAGTACTCATCTCTGTTTCTTAGCTGAGGGAGCCAGCATTGTCTGAAGATGTTACCATGGGTATGTGGCCAGCATGACTATATATAGAAGCACATGGAATCAGAAGTGGTATTCAGCAGGTTCTGACCAGTTCTGGAGAACTGGTAGTGGAAATTTTGAGTAGTTCAGAGAACTGGCAAATGCCAGTTCTGGCCCCGCCCCCATCTATTCTCTGACTCCCAAGTCCCAGCTGATCAGCTGGGTCCTCTTTTGTTGCCCTGCACAGGAGAACGGAGCTGGAAAGCAGGTTAGTGGGGTTGGGAGGGAATGGGATTTTGCAGTAACCTTTCCCCAGGCATGAGGAGGGAATGGAAATTTTACAGTATCCTTTCACTGCCACGCCACCAAGCCATGCCCACTAAGCTATGCCCACAGAACCGGTAGTAAAAAAAAATTGAATCCCACCACTGCATGGAATGCTGTTACCTTCCCACTGAAGTGATACCTATTTATCTATTCACATTTACATGCTTTTGAACTGGTAGGTAGACAGGAGCAAGTAACCGGAACTCATCCCATTGCGCGGCGCTTGGGTCTTGAACCTGGGCTTACAGATTACAGATATATTTATATGCATTAATTGGGCTATTTTCTTTGAGAAATTAATAAGCTTGCATAAGTTCCAAGAATTTGAGCCATTCTTCATTAGACAGAAGCAATTGATCAATTTGAGTAAATTATATAATGAAATGATGGCACTGGTACTGGGGGGAGGGTTCTTTTGATTAATCACCTGCAAAATTTCAAAAAATATAACAACTGAAGGCCACCCTGAAATTATGAGTCTTGCCTTATTACACAATATTCTTTTCTTTAAATACATCTTACTCGCGGGGTATCAAATATGAAATGGCTTTTAAAAAAATATTTTCATTTTGTACCCAATAGGGAATAATTATACTCCCTTAATAAAAATGACTCTCAAGTCTTTTAATATATTAAAATATGTCTGTCTTATATAAAATTAAACTATTTTCCCCTGTATTTCAGTTTGGTCTTCACAGTCTGGTGGCAGCTCTCCAGATTTTTTTTTTCCCAAGCCCTAAATGAAGATTCTAAGGATTAAATTTATGACCTTCCCCATGCAAGCATATGTTCCATCACTGGACTAGAATCCTTCAGCACCTTCCTTGCAATAATTTATGTCTCTATACCTGTAGGAGTGATTCTTATCATTCCTCTGTGGTTGGCTTGTCAGAAGGAGCAGAGTGTTGAAAATTTGGCTCACATATAATGGAGATTATTGTTTATCACAGAACTGTGTTGGGTTTATTAGCATCTATTATTGGTTTATGGTCTGCTCATTTTTACAGATATTCCTGGAATGAATTGGTGGGGTAAGCTAAGAAAGCAAGATATTTCTATGCAGCCCAAAGTTACAATTTAATTCAATAAAAAATAACCAAAAAGTACAACTGAAGCATACAATTTGTGAAAAAGTACTAAATGCTCCAAACATTGAGCCTTATGTTAGTACTAATAAAGGAATACCCTAAAAGATTTTGGGTTTCTGTAGGTCATGGTTTTTTTTAAGCAACCCAAGCAATTTGCTGATCAGATGGTTCTAATACCTAAAATTACATAAGTACTTCCTGAATCCAGGTATACAACATGTTGTTTGAAGCACCTCTAAATTAGTAAACTCAATTTCTATCAGCCCTTCCAGGTAAACAAGATAGGAAACAAGGCAGGTAAACGAGATAGGCTTGGACAAGCTGATTTTACTTTATTGTAAGGATATATTAACAGAATCTTGCAAGTCTGAAGATACAAATTTCCCACTGCTACTTTGAATTGCCTGAGAAACTAGGATAGGTTCTTCAGCTTACTGTTAAGCCACTGTGGGCTCTTCCCTCTTGCTTATTTCCTAGGCAGTGTTTCTTGTTATTCCTCAAGATGACTTCCACATATCATTAAACATTCCTAAAAAAACTACTTGGGACCTAATAACTTCTGGAGTGTTTCCGCACCCCATATATTCTTCCACATGTGCTTTGTTTAGCACTTGAGGCCTGTACCAGATTATATGGCCCAGTAGACACCAGTCATAAGGAGACATTTAGAGATTTGCCAGGTTCCGACAATCTTCCCTCAACAGCAACATTTACAACCACTGGAAGATAACTCTCAGCTTCCTATTTAATTGATAATGGTAAGGCATAATAGAGTTTGCAGAGCATCTGGAAGATGGAGTTGGAGAAGGGTGATTTGTGAATATAGATGTTTAGCAAAACCTGGTTGCTTCATAAAGGCCCTTTAAAGAAAATATTTATTGTGCTATTTGTATCAAATACATTAATGTTGTTTCTTCCTTGCAACTTTAATGAATTTTCCAGTTTGATTAGAACTGCCCTTCTCTTCAGCTTTTCCCAAGTCTCTGTCTCTTGAAATCCCAATGCTGTAGCACTGTGGTCTTATACAGAATGAAAAGCTTTCATAATAAGGCAGGTATTGGAGGAGACACAGGATTACTAGAGGCCAATATTGTACGGATCTGCTTTCCCTTGTCCCATTCCTGCATTTGCAGAAGTGACCTTTTGTTCAGATTTAATGTCAGTGCAATCTACTGGGATAAAACTTCCATTGTGAAGAGAGGAAGCAAGCACATGGACATCCTTTTGAAAAGTGGATTGGATTACATATCTCATCGATGCTGATCACCCTGAATGCAAGATGAAGGAGATAGTAAATCCGTACTGGGTTTGTTAGAAAAAGGCTTTTCTGAACATACCTCTGATTTAAGAAAGGCTTTAGAACAAACCCACATCAGGCAGATATTGCATAAACATATCTTTTGGCATGGTGTAAAGGAAGAAAAACCTCATTCTATCAATAGCTGAAGTAATACAAGAGGAATTATATTCTCCAAACTTGCTTACAATTTTTTGTTCAGAAAAATGTCTTTGAATCTTCAGAAACCTTGGCAGATTGGATTTAAGCCTGATCAGTGTAACCATGGAGCTATATTGATCTGGACTTGTAGTTATAGTCCATGGTGACTTCCAAAAGCAAAACCTAGTCCCTCTAGTATGTTGTCCTCATAAAAAGCAGCAGTCCCTGCTGTATTCGTTTTACAATCTAGAAGAGACAGTATGCCTTACTCTTAATCATTTGAGTCCAAATAACACAAAGGAACAGTAATACATTATTGACATTTGCAATTGTCATATGTTTACTCTCTTGTGCCTCTATAAAATTCAGCCTTTTGCTCTGAGATACAGGTTCTGAAATACTCTTTTGTTAAAAGATCTCATTTGCATTTTGACTCCTGTTAGAGGCTCCCTGCACAACTAACCTTTGGAGCTTTATAGGTGAATTTTCAGTTGACAGTTTTTGGATTTTCTAGATATTGGCATTTTCTAATGATTTCTTTAGTCCTTTGGCAGATTTATTTTGCCTTTTCTCCCAGTAAACCACAAAACATTTATCTTCTGGAAAAAAGTGGGATATAAAGATTTTAAAACTAAAGCTATTGTTCAGACTACAAATTCTTTCTTGCTCCTTTTTTTTTTGGTTGGGGTGGGGAGATTGTTGGTGATTCTGCTGGCAGCACACAGTGTCATTTGCTCTTGATAGAAAATACTCTTTTTGAATTTTTGAAGACCACTCTATTTATCTCCCCAAATACAATTGCCCATTATGGATTGACTACTTATCAATTTCAATGATATTATGTCATTTATTATGGCTACTTGTACAGTCAGATGTTTAGACTTGACATTTTAATCTCTCTTTGAATCCTTCCCAAGGAGCTGCAATAGACAGATACTGTTGTTTGATAATGTTAAATTATTGTCCCAGAATGTAAGCTGTTCATGAAAACTGCCTTTTGCAATTGACATATGATGATTTTGTCAATGCCGATAGTGTTTAAGTGGTACTCCAAATATTTTGGATTTCACCCAAGGTGCCTATTACTATTATTTTCTTTTGCTACAATTACTCTACTTGAACTTGCAGGAATTTTGTGATTTCCTCCAGTTTGTTCTCCTGTATTCTTCTGTCTCCAGGTACTGTGATATCCGCTATTCAAATTTTCATATCTTTGTTATTAACAATTGTTAAGCCCAGGGTAGAATGTAATTATTATTAGTTCATTTATTTAAATCATTCTAGTTTGTCTATTTGAAAATGTTCGAAGTGCCTTCAATGCTCGTTGCCCATACCTCTATAAAGTCCCCCACACTGAAACAAAACAAAACAAAACTGTATCCTTTATCATGTTACTATCTCTTTTTGCACCAGTTCAATTAAACCTTTTTGGTAGGAGATAATGTGGTATGCCAAATGGAGCTCATGATATTTTTCATTTTAGAAGTATTGTATCACTTTTATTCTATAATATTGAGCAAGAAAAAAGTGTACTAGTAGGTTAAAGCAAATCTTTATCATGCATTTCAACTTTGTGGGTTAACAAAACTATCCATCACACCTCCTTAATGACAAAAGTCTAAATGTCTGAATGCCGATGCTTTTTCACAATCTAAGCCATTATTAAAAAAAGAAAAGGGGGAAGGACTTTCAAAGTGAGCTGAATGAAAAAATATTATGAAACAACCCTTCAGTTTGCTGCACTGCAGGAAGCATGCAAATATGTTTACAAATAAAAAGCTGTGAATTTGTGAATTTTGGGATAATGCTGATTTGAAGTACAGCTTTTATGGGATGATTTTGTAGAAGGATACCACAAGCCAAATGAAGTGAAAGCCCCGTGGAAACATCTTTCAAAATGCTTCTGCTGAAATAATGATCAATCAACAACTGCAAAATGCAGCTTTTCTTGAAAACCAGGGGGATGATTTAGCAACATACTTTGGGGTTGGTTCACACAAAATAATATGTGCAGCCCCCAGGATTTATTGTATAGCCAAAAGAATTTCAGTTAGCAGGATTGGGAAATATCCTGGTCTCAGATCCCAGAAAAGTACTGCCATTCAGGCATAATCAACCATCTCCCCTGATGAAATACTTGACATTTCTTGCATTGGCTGAGAGCTCAAAAACAGATATGGCTCTGTGGCCCCATGCTTCTGCAGAGTCATTTGCAAAAATGAATTAAGGAAACTTAAATTCTTCTATACTATAAATTCACTCACCAAAAACAACACCAACCATAAAAACTTCCGATCTCATCCTGACCTAACCTTACAGCAATGTGCTCGCTCCCATATACTATGCACAGAGCTCAAAAATCATCTAAACAATGGAGAGAAGGACCTGCACATTGATTACCATGCAGACTGTATCAAAAGAAAGTCACACAACCCACAACTCAGCATCCAAACTTTCTTCAACCAATCCACCATCACTCAAGACGAGACACGCACACCCCCAACTATCTCAATTCAAACTACAACTTAAATGCAAGCTACTCAATGCAAGAAGCCTTGTAAATAAAATACCTGAATTTCTTCTCTTACTAAATACAGCTAAATTCAACATCATATTTGTCTGTGAAACATGGCTCAATGCATCTCTCCCTGACTTCATTATCAGTAAGAGACTATCATGTTTACCAATCCGATCGTGAAATCCGTAGAGGAGGTGGTGTTGCTATCTTCTATTAAAAGTCCTTACATCTAAAAAAACATCCAAGTTACCCAAGAGCTTGCTCTTCCTGAGACCATTATCTGTGAACTGACCTTAAACATCACATTTTGGTTCTTACTATGTTACAGAGCCCCTGATTATGACATCGAACATGTAAACAAGCTAAATACACTACTAACATGGGCAGCATCCTGCCCACACACTTTTAGCTTTCTTGGTGACTTCAATCTACCTCATATTAACTGGACTCTAAATGAATGTACAACTGAACCCATACATGCAACCTTCTACAATGCTGTAACAAATCTGGGACTGGAACAACTAGTAACTAGTAACTAGTAAATACTAGGTTTAACAACTGCCTCGATCTCATCTTCTGCAATAGTTTGAATTCAATTTATGGAATACAAATTAAAGAACCCTTTTCCAACAGTGACCACAACATGATTGATTTTTGTCTCAACATACGTCCACACAAAAATCATCACAATGACAAAATCCCCAATCATAACTTCAAAAAAGGCAGCTATGATCTCTCTTCCCTTAATTGGCAATTTCTATTCAGTGAATGTAATACTGTTGAAGACCATTACAACATATTCTTATTAGAAATCAAAAGAGCCATCAAACTATATGCACCAATAACAACTCCCAAAACCAGGAAAAACAGATTACCCATAACAAGAAGGAAGCTTCAATTCAAAAAGAGATCACTGTGGCAAAAAAACAAATCTGGTTACGTTGCCAACTTCAAAAGCCAATACAAAAATTATGCCACCAGATAAAAACTGAATGCACTAATTATCACATTAAACAAGAAGAAAACCTTCTATGCACAAATTCCACCTGTGCTTTCTACAATTTTGTAAACAACAAACTAAAAAACTCAAGGTCCATCCCACCCCTGAAAGGACCTATTGGCAAAGATTGCAATGATGACACCATCAAAGCAAACCTCTTTAACACATTCTTTGGCTCAGTATTTGTAAACAGCAATTCTACTTCTTAAAAAGCTATCCACTGCCATAGCTGAACCTCTAAGCATAATCTTTGAAAAATCTTTCAGGACCAGCTCCTTGCCTAACCAATGGTCATAAACCACGGTCATCCCCATCTTCAAAAAGGGAAAATTGCTGAAAATTACAGACCAATCTCCTTATCCTGCATCACCTGTAAAGTCATGTAATCAATTATTAACCAATCCATTATCCTCCACTTAGAGACAAACAACCTACTCTCTAATAAACAATTTGGTTTCAGAAAAAAACTATCCTATAATCTGCAACTCTTACACTGCAAAAACGTATGGACTACACAACTCAATCAGGGCAAAGCAATAGACACAATCTACATAGACTTCTGTAAAGCCTTTGATTCAATACTACACGACAAACTACTCCTAAAACTAAAATCTTATGGTATCTCTGGACACCTACATAAACTGGATAGAAGCATTCCTGTCAAACAGACAACAAATGGTCAAAATTGGGAGCGTTCTATCAAATTCTGTACCTGTCAACAGTGGTGTCCACAAGGCAGTGTTTCAGGACCAACTCTCTTCATACTCTACATAAATGACCTCTGTGATCATATTAAGAGCAACTGTGTTCTCTTCACTGATGATTCAACACCACAGAAAATACTACTACTCACCAAAAAGACCTTGACTATGTATCAAAATGGTCAATCAAATGGCAACTTCAAATCTCAACAAATAATTGTTCTGTCTTACATATTGGCAGAAAAAATCAGAAAATAAAATACAAGCTAAATAGTAAAGACCTTGTTGAGGATCCAAACTTTGTCAAGGACCTTGGAGTACTCATCTCAAATGATCTAAGTGCTAGATCCCACTGTAACTACATAGCCAAAAAGGCATTAAGAGTTGTTAACCTAAACCTACGTAGCTTCTTCTCTGGTAATATCACACTACTAACTAGAGCATACAAAACATTTGCTAGTCCAATACTCGAATACAGTTCATCAGTCTGGAACCCACATTACATATCTGATATTAGCACAGTTGAGAAAGTCCAGAAATATTTCACAAGAAGAGTTCTCCACTCCTTTACTCGTTGTAGAATACTTTATGCCACCAGACTTGAAATTCTAGATCTAGAAAACTTTGAATTATGCCATCTTCGGTCTGATCTAAGTATGGTATATAAAATCATACATTGCAATGGCTTACCTGTCAATGAATACGTCAGCTTCAACCATAACAACACAAGAGCACACAATAGATACATACTCAAAGTTAACTGCACCAAACTTGACTGCAGAAAATACAACTTCAGCAACACAGTGGTCAATGTTTGGAATCCTCCACCTGACTCTGTGGTTTCTTCCCCAAACCCCAAAAACTTTAATCTTAGACTGTCTACTATTGACCTCACCCCCTTCCTAAGAGGCCTGTAATGGGCATGCATAAGTGCACCAATCGTGCCTACTGTCCCTGTCCTATTGTTTTTTATTTTTCTTATAAGTATCTATCTCATGTATTCAAAACTATATTTATTATTATACCTGTATCGTGTAAGCGATTGACAAATCAAATAAATACTAAATAATACCAGGCTTAAAGACTGCCTCATTGGATAATGCAGATTTAACCACAAATTACATCATGATGAGCACAACTCTGCATGAGGCTCGAACTCATACTTTCCCCTCACTCTTTTTGCATGAGAAGGACTTCTGTTTTCATTTTTGACTAAACATACTTATACCTGAAAAATCTGTCTGCTTTTAAATAAAGGTAGCCCTACCATGAGTCAAAATAAGACAGCTGCCTCAGGACAGACTGAGAGTGAGATGATATTGGGTTGCTGGAGGACAAAGTTGGTATTTCCAACTGGCTCTGCAATTTCAAAGAACTTTGTTGCTTCAGATATGATGGAGCATTCAGGAAAGATCTTGACTGAAAATATTGCCTGGATTTTTTTAAAAATATCACATGAGAAAAAGGTGCTATTTTATCCTCCCTACCCACAGGTAGCAAAATATTTGGTACTTCACTCAATCTTAATACCATAATAAATAAATTGTGTAAATGGAGAGAGAATATATGACATTTGTTGATTTCAATGGATCTAATATAAGCATGGCTAAATCTAAATCCAAACTAATATTTCCTGTATTAATTTAGTGCAGCCCCTCAAAAATTGGGTATTCTCCAATTAAGTTGGATTCACCTCTTCCCATTTCGTAATTAGTGATTGTGTTGACTGGAAACTGCAATTCAACATATAGAAATCAGTAAATTGGGTCACTTCATGAAATTGTTATTTTTTGTGCTTCCTTTTGATGGGAATCTTTTCAATTCTAGTATTATTAAAAAAAATACAGTGATATCTGGAGATGATTTCCTAAAAAAAAGAAAAGAAAGAAATAGAACTATGGTTGCCAGCACATGGAGTTAATCACCTTAATATCTGAAGTATTCATCTGCAATCTCAATTTGCTTTAAGTCCAGCAGCTGCATTAGTTGAGATAATTCTGTCAGTGCATGCTGTTTGTAGCCAGAACATGCCTGCTAAATTTGTTAAAGAATACCCCAGACTAACGCATCATTACACTCACAAAGTCATCTATCTTTTACTTCAGATTAATTCCTCCCCCCTTCCCGCTCTTCACCTCCTTCATAAATCCTGGTGCACTTAATTAATTTCAGTTCCAGTGTAAGGTCCATAATACAGAATTGTTCAAGCAAACATAAAATTAATTATTCTATTTACGGCCTTCTCATTGAAAGGAGCATTTCATCTTTCATAATTACATTTTGGAACGTCCAATTATGAATTCAGGCTTCTGCTATTTTGCATAGTGTGATTGTATATAAGTATCTCAATGCCAATGAAAACTATGAGTTGGGCTGTTCGTTTTGTTCCAATTAGGCTGCAATCATGTACAGTTTCAGTCCTATGAGGGGAAAAAAAAAGCTTTTCAGAAAACTGTATTGGTATCAAGTTATGGAAATTCATCAGCAAAGGTGACTTCGCAGTCTTCACTGAGATAAATGTACAAAAAGGCCATTTCACTGACATTATAATATCACCTATCTGATGCTGAAGGACTGTATTAAGGCAGCTTTTTTTAACAGAATCCCCTGAAATTCAGTTTTCAGAATGCTGAGCAACTTTGGCCAGAGATCATGCTGGCTACAAATTCTGTGCATTGTAGATTAACAAAAAGGATGAGGTTGGAAGAGATAGCATAAGTTATACATTCCAGTACAGCCAAATATATATGACTTTGAAAACCATCTTTCTCCCATCTGTTTCTTTCTGGACAAGGAACTAAAATGGCCGGTGCTAACTATATACTAACTGTAATAGCCCTGAAGGAGAAAAAAAAGATGACAGAGGAATACAGATATTCTTGAGGTGAGCAGGCAGGGCTAAATTTATTTTTTAACAGGCTTACCAAATGTTGGTTACTCTGGGTGTTCTCACAGTTTTCATAAGAACTCATTGTTTAAAATATATATAAATACATCTAGTAATCACTATGAAACATTAAGTAGACAAAATCCTAGGAAATGCCCAGCTTTCTTTCACATCAAAAAGGTAGAGGTTTCCATTATTATGTATCAGCTGTTCAGGACTCTTCCAAAAACAGATTCTTACTATTAGATATAAATTGAGTTTGAAGTATTAAGAGGACAGATGACTGTGAATATTGTGATGGGGCAAATAAGAAGTTATAGTTAGTCCTCAGCTGGTTGTTTAGCTACTATTTGAAGTTATGTCAGACCCTCTGAAAAAGTACTTATAACCTGGTTCCAAGTTCCAACATCTGCCTCCCCCATGATCATGTGACTGCATTTATGGCTCTTTGCAGCATTCCAAGTGATTGAACATCCACATCATTCATGTGATTGAGAGTTATGATTCAGTTATGACAATTTTCAGCAAAAATATCTCACAGTAAACATTGGTTCACTTAACGACTGTGGTGTTCCTCATGACCATGACGATTTGCTTCATGATAGCCACAAAAAAGGTCATAAAACTGGGTCAGTCATGCTAAACCTGCTTTGCAATTGTCACAATTTATGATTGTAATGGGTAAATTCCATTACAGTCCTAAGTCAAGGACTGTCTATAATTTTTCAGGATCTTAGTGCTTAAGATTCTATATCTAGGCCTTTAAAGATAAAAAACCAAGCACCGTAATAAATTTCACTTAGAAATAAGGGCAGTCCTTGAAGTTAGGAGAAGACATTCTTAGAAAGAAGAATTTTGAACTTTGACATTAATGTTAAAAAGAAATGGTAACTTAGAGAACTAAAGGCAAACATTGTTATTAACATTGCCATTATGTTCATAAATTCATAATTCCTGAGATAGTTTGTGAACAAATAAATCAACAAATAAATGCTCTGCCTTACATGTTGGCAAAAATCTCAGAAAATAAAACACAAGCTAAATAGTAAAGACCTTGTTGATGATCCAAGCTCTGTAAAGGACCTTGGAATACTCATCTCTAATGATCTAAGTGTTAGAGCCCGCTGTAACTACATAGCCGAAAAGGCATTAAGAGTTGTTAACCTAATTCTATGTAGCTTTTTCTTTGGTAATATCACACTACTAACGAGAGCATACAAAACATTTGCAAGTCCAATACTTGATTATAGTTCATCAGTCTGGAATCCACATTACGTATCTGATATTGGCACAGTTGAGAAAGTCCAGAAATATTTCACAAGAAGAGTTCTCCACTCCTCTACTCGTTGTAGAATACTTTATGCCATCGGACTTGAAATTCTAGACCTAGAAAACTTTGAATTATGCTGTCTTCGGTCTGATCTAAGTATGGTATATAAAATCATACATTGCAATGACTTACCTGTCAATGGATACTTCAGCTTCAACCATAACAACACAAGAGCACACAATAGATACATACTCAAGGTTAACTGCACCAAACTTGATTTCAGGAAATATGACTTCAGCAACAGAGTGGTCAATGTCTGGAATACTCTATCTGACTCTGTGGTTTCTTCCCCAAACCCCAAAAACTTTAACCTTAGACTGCCTACTATAGACCTCACCCCTTTCCTAAGAGATCTGTAGGGGGCATCCATAAGCGCACCAACGTGCCTACTGTCCCTGTCCTATTGTTTCTTTTATTTTCTTATATGTACCCATTTCATGTATTCATAACTATGTATATACTTATACCAATTATCTTGTAAGCTATTGACAAATCAAAATAAATAAATATAAATATAAATAAATAAATGAACAGAAATGTAGCTTCTTTCAATAGTTACTAGGAATATGCACTGGATTAAACCAAAGTTTGAATAACCACTTTAAAAAGGTTGCTTTGGTCCAATCTGTGGCCAAATTCAACTGAATTGGACAGCTTTTCTGAATGGTTCCCTGGGATGGGGCAATGGAGAGAATGAAACAAGACATGACTTAGAGGTCTATCAGCTACAGGGATTGGTTTATTTGGGTGCTGCTATTTAGATAATCTTGGAAATCCTAACACAGATTAGTTGTAATGAAAAGAACCTTGAATATCGGTTGCAACACATTGAACCTAGACAAGATTACAATTACACAAGCTAAGCCAAAATACTTGCCGTCAACAATAACAAACCATTTTATATTTTTAAGAATCATTTCCAAATTGAAATATTTGCTTAAACAAATCAAAGCCCCTAAGTCTATTTGGTAGGAGAAATTATGCCTTCAAATGTTTTGTAGTCTTGTCCCCAAACAATTTTAGGCAGTAGAGGTAGAGGTAGAAGTAGAGATAGAAGTAGACGTACATCTAGAACTATGTTTAACTCCAAAGATGTGTATATTTCTGGATGTCTCTCTAATGTCTATGCTAATTGCACCCTACTCTATAGAAAAATGAAAATGTTACAACTGTACATATTTTTCTTCCTCTTAGGAGACAGGTATCTTTCTCAGACAGGGCTCTGAGTCAAAGTAAGTAACCTCTGATTCAATCCAAGTTCAAATAGGTTATTTTTTTGATATGCTAAAGTGGGGCATGAAATAAATCTTAAGATTAGAATTCAACTATCATTTTCCTTTTTTTCTTCTTCAGAATTTGCAGTAGAGAAATATATAAATAATCCCAGGTCCTTGGGAAGGACTTGGTAGGTCAACAAAAATGCCAAATACATTCTAAAAATCTGGCTGATTGTGTGATGAACCGTAATGACTAGCAAAAATGTGTACCAGGAGATACGTGCATGTAAACCCAATAAGATAAACCAGACTAAGAAAGCAATGCTCTAGGGGCCAGTACTATTTTTACTGTAACAGCCATAGTAACAGGACTTGCAAGTCTAAATGTGCTTTTCCCTCCTTCACTTTATTTTCATATGAACTAGGGAGTGGCTTGTCTGATATGTTTTCTCAAGTTATTTTCTTGGTATGTTTTCCATATTAGCAGCCTTGAAACCCTGTATTCCCATTGGTCCGTTTTAACTGTTACCTGATTGGTCAGCCTGGGCGGTTATGATTGGGTCGCTAAGAGTCTGCCACGATTGGTTAAAACCAAGTGCGGGAGACTCAAAGCGACGTCATTGGCCGCCAAGCCTCGGCAAGCTCTATAAAAGAGCCACCGCAGCTGCTATCTTCCCTGAGTCTGATCTAGCCTATTAATAAAGAGCTGTTGTTACTGAACCCGAGTCTTTCGTCTCTGAAATCCGTCCTTCTGAACTTAACACTGGCGACGAGGATGGGATTGTGAGACAACGAGACATCTAGCACATGGCAAACAGCACAAAAATGACCAGCAAGATGTCCAGCAATACCATACCACCCGCACCCTTTAACCCAGCCACTGAAGACTGGGAGTCCTACATTGACCGGTTTCAGATGTTTTTGGAATGCAGCAACCTGAAAGATGCAAACGGCAATTGGAAGTGGGCCGTATTCCTAACACACTGCGGACCCACCGTATTTAAAATGGCCAAGGCTTTGGCAAAACCAGTGGACCTTAAGGCAATAGACTGGGACGACCTCGCACCCCTTCTCCGTAGCCACTACGCTCCAGCCGTGCCTACCCTTATTCGCTGGCATGATTTTTACCGACGAGACCAGAGCGAGGGCGAGAGCATCAGCGACTTCGTGGCTAACTTGAGGGACATGGGAGGTCTGTGCGGATTCATGGACCTAGATGAGGCCATGTGAGACCGGTTCGTCCTCGGCCTAAAGGACCCTGCACTACAAAGTAAGTTGATGGCCAAGGGCAATATCTCCCTCACCGACGCCATAGCAGAAGCGACTGCAGCCGAAGCCACCCGCAAATCGGCGGCCCGAATGCAGCGATCAAACGGAACCGATCCCCATCCCATCAACGAGGCAGCTCCAACATCAGAGAAACACACCACCACCCACCATGGCAACATTGAATCCCCCTATGACAGCGACTACGAGGAGGAAGAAAACCACCGACTCCAATCAGAACACGATCGGCAAGACCAGCGGGGTTGTAAGTCAAGTTTCCAGTGTGCCGGATGTGGAGGTGACCACCCCCGTTCTGAATGCCAATTCCTTGACACCATTTGTTGGCATTGTGAGAAGTGGGGGCACATCGCAAAAGTATGCTGAAATAAATGCAACCAGACTCCTCGGCGCCGAGCAGGCAGCCCCAGACGATGAGATGGCACCCTCCCAAGCATCGGGAACACCAGACTGACAGCCGTTGGAACCGAGATGGCTGAACCAAATGATTCAGTGAACCGGCACAAAGAGAAGAGACCCATCAAACAGTCGTCATCGGCCATTCCTCAACCATAGATGCCCGAAAGGTACACATAGTAGTAAACATCGAAGACCAACCTTGCACCATGGAAGTAGACTATGGATCCTTCCTTTCCATGGTTTCCTGGCACACCATCAAGCGCCTAATACCCAGCATATGCTGACACAAACTAAGTGACCAAAATCTGGTCCTCAGAGATTACCAGGGGAATCGCATTCCTGTAGCCAGCATCGGGCACTTCAAAATTACGTTCAAAGGCTTAACCAACATATTGCCACTCACCATTGTGGACAAAGACCGGCCCAGCTTGCTCGGGCTGCAATGGTTTGAGCTGCTAGGAATAGAATTGGCTGGCATCCACCACACAAACGAGGAAGATTGGGAAGCGACACTTGCATGGGACTTCCAAGAGGTCTTTACAACACCTTAGGCAAGTACAAGGGGTCCCCAATCTCATTCAATCTTAGCCCAGATGTCACCCCCATCTGCCTCAAACTGCAGTGAGTGCCATTTGCACTCAAGCCTAAAATAGACGAGCAACTAAATAAGCTCATCGCCCAAAGGGTATTGGAGCCTATTGACCACGCCCGCTGGGAAACGCCTATAGTCACCCCCATTAAACCAGATGGCTCCATAAGAATCTGTGGTGACTATAAGGCCACCCTCAAACATGCCCTGCAGCAAAGTGCCTACTCCATGCCAGTAGTCCAACACCTCCTGCACTCACTGCAGTTTGGGGGGAGGCCGGGTCTTTGCAAAGCTTGACCTGGCACAAGCCTATCAACAGCTGCCAGTCGATGCAGAAACAAGGCACAAATGATTGTAACACACCAAGGGGCATTTAAATGCAACTGCCTCCAATTCGGCGTCAGCGTAGCACCCGGGGTCTTTCAAAGCCTCATGGAAAGGCTATTGCAAGGAATTAAGGGAGTAGTGCCGTACTTTGATGATGTATTAGTGGCAGCGGCTAACAAAAAACAACTAGAAAAATGCCTAAGGGCAGTACTCCAGAAATTTAAAGACTCTGGCCTGAAGGTTAAAAAGGAAAAATGCCAACTATGCACTGAGAGGGTTGAATTCTTGGGGTACCTCCTAGACAAACACGGAATTCACCCCACTGACAAAAAACTCCATCAAGGAAGCCCCCAGACTGAAAAACAAGGCGGAGCTTCAGCCGTTTTTAGGACTCATTAACTTTTATAATGTTTTCCTACCCCAAAAGGCGACTGTGGCAGAACCATTGCAACGCCTTTCAACAAATAAAAAACCTCTTAACCTCCGATGCAGTCCTCATCTAGTATAGTGAAACCTTACCATTAACAATTACATGCGACGCATCACCTTTTGGAGTGGGGGCAATTCTCAGTCATACCTTACCGGATGGAAAAGAGGCACCCATCGCCTTCTTTTCAAGAACCCTGTCCAAGTTGGAAAGAAACTACAGCCAGCTGGACAAAGAAGCCTTAGCGATCGTCTCCGGAGTGAAAAGATATATTCCACGAATATATCTATGGTAGGACCTTTTCAATCATTACTGACCACAAACCCCTACTAGGCATCTTGGTGGGCAACAAGGCCACCCCAAATATTCTGTCACCTCGCATGACTAGGTGGTCCAAATTTTTGGCTGCCTATAATTACTGGCTCACACACTGCCCTGGTAAGAACATTTCGCACGCCGATGCCTTAAGCCATTCACCCCTTCCAGACGTGCACGATGACCCAGCACCCACCATACAAGTCCTTCAAATCAAAACCTTACCCATCCCACTCCTCACCGCACCAGACATTGCCCGTGCAACAAAAAAGGACAGGCGACTGGTGCGAGTATTGAGCTGGGTAGAACAGGGTTGGCCAGAAAATGACAAGGACGAACGTTTTAAAGCCTTCAAGAACCAGCAAACTGAACTTTTTTCTCAAAAAGGGTGCATACTTTGGGGAGATCGGGTGGTGATACCAGAAACTTTGCAAAAAACTGTACTAGACATGCTGCATGAAGGGCACTCTGGCATTGTCCGAATGAAAGCCCTGGCAAGAAGTTATGCTTGGTGGCCAGGCATGGACAAACAGATCGAAACATGGGTAACCGCATGCAACAGTTGTCAACAAATGCGATCCACCCCCCCTACTGCACCACCCCTAGAATGGGAAACACTGAGAAGCCCCTGGTCACGAATCCATCTTGATTTCGCCGGCCCCACTCATGGACACACATTTCTGATTACCATTGACGCCTATTCAAATTGGTTGGAAGTTTGCACTATGGAAAAAACAACTACTGAAGCCGTCATAATGAAACTTAACAAATTCTTTGCCACCCACGGTTTGCCAGATGTGATAGTGTCCGACAATGGGCCACAGTTCACGGCACTGGCATTCGTACAATACCTGGCTGCCCGTGGCATCAGACATGCTTTAACTTTGCCTGCTCACCCGGCGGCGAATGGGCGGGCGGAATGAATGGTTCAGTTTACCAAAAAAACCATACAAAAAATTGAAGATGGCAACATCCAGGAAAAAAATAATAAAATGCTGCTGATACAACATATCACACCTAACACAACCACTAACAAATGCCCAGCGGAACTACTTATGGGCAGAAGACTCTGTTCACCACTAGACCGTTTACATCCCATCTATAATCCAGAGAAACCCGCAGGCTCCACCAGCCATTATCGCGCATTCAACATCGGCGACACCGTCTTTGCCAAAAGCTTCACCGGGGACCCCCTTTGGATACTGGCACGGATAACCCAAATTAGCAGACCCCGGTCATACCACCTAGAAATAACCGATGGGCAAAGCTGGAAGCGCCACATCGACCAGCTACGGTCAAGGCTAGCCAGCACAGACTTTAACAAAGGAACCAGTGGGGGGGGGGAGCCGCAAACATCGAAAAAGAAAATAACTCATCGCAAGCAGAACACCCCCCAAGCAGAAGCCAAATAATTAACCAACCATACTCACCTGAAAACACAGAACCATAGCAGACGGGTGTTTCACCTGGAAGGAGCAGCCGGACAAGCTCAACCAGCCCAGAGAATCCAGGCGGGAGCAGCAGAGTGAACGACTCGACCAACCTGGGCGAACCAGGTGGGAGTCGCAGCTATAGGCCCTGCTTACCCTTCCAGGTGGTTCCATCAGGAAGCTTGAGAGCGATGCGAAGCCCGTCTGAACTGGCCGACGACCAGAGACTGAATGAAGCGCGCAGGTCAAGTAGGCAGGTACGGAGACCCGCCAACTTACGTGACTATGTCACCTCGCCCTTTGGATGATACCAAGAGGGGAGGGTTGTTCCAAATTAGCAGACTTGAAACCCTGCATTCCCATTGGTCCATTTTAACTGCTACCTGATTGGTCAGCCTGGGAAGTTATGATTGGCTCACTAAGAGTCTGCTGCGACTGGTTAAAACCAAGCGCGGGAGACTCAAAGCGATGTCATTGGCCGCCAAGACTCGGCAAGCTCTATAAAAGAGCCACTACGGCTGCTATCTTCCCTGAGTCTGATCTAGCCTATTAATGAAGAGCTGTTGTTACTGAACGCGAGTCTCTCGTCTCTGAAATCCATCCTTACGAACTTAACAGTATGGGTTTGAGCCCTACTTATCTGACCTTTGCTTTGGCAGTAGCTCTCCCCCTTGTGTCCTCCCTTTTCCTCTCAGGACTTTCCTGTGTCCTCTACAAGGAATGACCATCAAACACATTTTTGCACAAATGTTTTATTTTATTTTATTTTGGAAAACAACTGTGGAAACCAGAAGGACACAAATTTAAGGTTACAAAAATACAACATTGAAAGAAATTGCAATGAACAGATTAGTCTATTAATTTGCATAACTACATTTCTACAATCAAGTGATTAAAAAGCATATTTCTAACATTGTCTCTGCCCAGGGGTGGGATTCAAAATTTTTAACAAGTAGTTCTGTGGTAGTGGCTGAACTTGTGGGTGTGACTGGGTGGTCACGTGACTGGAAAGGTGTGGCTTGGTGGCCATGTGATGGAGTGGATGTGGCAGGTGGTCATGTGACTGGCAAATCAAATACAAGCTTAATGGCTGGTTGCTTAGCAAATTGCTTAGCAAATGGCCGGTTGCTTAGGAAGGGGTGGGAAGCTTGCTAGGCCATGAGTGCCACATGGAGCTGTGGCGCTGGTGGCTAAGCAAGCCAGGCAAGTGGGGGGTGGGGAAAAAAACTTGCTAGGATGCGAGTGCTGAGTGTGGTGGTGGCCTAGGCCAGCCCAGGAGTCGGGACTCAACTGGGATTGGTGGCAGCAGTGGCATGTAGGCAACCAGGGCTTGCAGAACCTCATTCACCTCAGGAGATCAGATGGTGGAAGGCTGGCTGGCTGGCTGCTGCTGCTGGGAGTGATGGCAGTGGGAGGGAAAATGTGGGATGCACTATAAGGAGTGACTAGGTAGGGAGGACTGGGGGAGAATGCCATCAGTGATTGTTGCGCATGCACGCAATGTCATGCATGCACAATATGGACTGACTGGGTAGGGAACAGAGGAGTGGGTGGAGAGGGGCAGGGCCAGGGCCAGCCAGGGGCCTGTTTTACTGGTTCTCCAAACTACTGGGAATCGTAGCAACTGGTTCTATAGAACTAGTCCGAACCAGTAGAATCAAACCCCTGTCTCTGCCAGAAATTGCTGTGTATCCCTTCAAGATGTAAAGGGAGGAACACAGATCACAGATATGTGTAAGGAAAAGAAAGAGAAAAAGTAGACCTGAACTTCCTCAGCAAGAAAGCCAGGGGTGGGATTCTACCTGTTCGGACCGGTTCTATACAACCAGTTGTCATGATTCTGTGCAGTTCGGAGAACTGGCAAACTGTACCACTGGCTGGCCCTGCCCCTCCTTGCCCCTCCTGCCCAGACACTCCTTACCTGGCATGTGCACCATCCAACTTGCCTGTGTTTGCCTAATTTTTGGTAAGTTGCCATTTTTTCTCCCCCCCCCAATGATCAGCTGTTCTGACTATCAGCTGTGCCAGGAGATTTAGATTAGCTAGAAAGCAGGAAATCATTGGATTTCTTGCTTTGTAGCTAATCTAAATTGCTGTTGTACTGCTTTGCCTTTGCCCAAGAGGGCCAGTCAGGGGTGGTATTCAAGGGGTTGTGGTGGTGGGGGGTGAAAGTGGCCTGAGAGCAGAGCTGAATCTTCCTTAGGACTGAAGCTTCTGTTTTTCAGTGCAGACTCAGGTAGCAGCTTGCAGAATCATAGATCTCTAAGTGAATCTGTGATTCTGTGAGCAACTCAATCTGCCTGCCTGCTTTCCGTGATTTTGGGTAAAAGTTGCTCTTTATGTATAAAAAAATTCAACATTTGTAAAAATATTTATAATATTTATATACAAGCCATGCCCTGCCAGTCACATGACCACCAAGCCATGCCCACCCAGTCACATGACCACCAAGCCACACCTACAAATTAGGCCATGCCCACAGAACCAGTTGTTAAGAAATTTGAATCCTATCCCTGAAGAAAGCCATAGAATTGAAAGAATATACATGCAAGCTTTTGTTGGTTCAAGGCTGGGTTTCTAATGGGGAAAGAAACAGAGTTTTCAATATTGTTTTTGCTTTTAAATTACAATGAGCTTATTTTAGGACACATTGCTGTTTTTTATGTGTTTCCCACTTCCTCACAGTAATACCAGTTTTTGTGCAATCCTGACATTCATGGAAAGCATGTGACAGCCAGCTTCTGTAGATCCTATATTTGTTTTCAACAAGTAAAAGATTCTGTATTCCTGAGTTGCATTCCTTCCTAATGAAGGGCATTTGTTTCTTATGGCTACTTCAATCTGCAAAAAATGGGAAGAGGAAGGAGATGCTGAGCCTGGCAGAAGGAAATTAAAGCAGAGACTTTTGTGGAGGGATTGAGATTTATCTCGATCATGTGTGTCAAACTTGATCATGTCATGTGATGTATCATGATATTTTTTGCCTTTGTGGAGCCGAGATGGGCATGGCCTGTGTGTGACTCATTTGGTCTGCAGGTTGCCAGTTTGACACCCCTGATTTTAGATCATGAGCTGTGGTGCCACAGTGGTTAGAATGCAATATTGCCAGCTGACTCTGCCCAATGCCAGGAGTTTGATCCTGACTGGCTTGAAGTTGACTCAGCCTTCCATCCTTCCAAGGTAAGTAAAATGAAGACTCAGATTGTTGGAGGCAATATGTTGACTCTGCAAACTACTTAGAGAATGCTGTGAAGATGTGGTATATAAAGTCTAAATGCTGCTTCTATTTCATAAAATGAAGGAATATGTGAATTGAAGCTGAGAAGGACCTTCATGAAGAAGAATTCGTCTACATGACTAATCTTAGTTTTACGCAGGTAGATTTGGGCTACAGAATAGTTTGCAAATCTCTAGAGAAAATGTTTTATTGCTGAATGTTTTGAAAAGCAAACACTAGATTTTCTTTCTCTCTGTTTTTTAAACGTTTGTGTTTGACTACAAAAACCCCAAGGGGCTCCTAATTATTTGTCCTATAAATAGACTTTGCCAATTAAAGCAGCTCCTGAGTTATAACAGGACTGTACTAGGCTTTAAAAAAACAAAACAAAGCATAATAATGATAATGCACTTCTACAAAACCCAGATATAGTAAATTGGGTGAATTCCTTTCTTTCCCAAAGCAAAATAGGAATTCAGAATGCTAAACCAAGAATTATATATGCTACAATATGTTTTTTCATCTCACTTGTTCAAGCTGCAGTCAGGTAAATCCAACCATTTATTAGAAGGAAAAACTTGTAGAGCTTCTAATATTGTGCTAAAATCCTGAAAGCTTTTTTTCTTATGGAAAATAATGTGATTTTCAGTCCTATTTTCAAGGTGGCAGAACTAAATGGACCTTGATCAATCAAGCAGAGCTGGCCCTGAATAATACTTTGAAGGGAGATTACTGGGGGAGTCCCAGACCTGTAGACCACACTGGAGTGTTGAAAAAAATATTCTAAAAAAAAAAAAAAAAAAGGACAAGTCAAATCACTAGTTTGATTCAAAAGTTTTCTTTAAAAAAATAGAATTCCTTTTAGCAGAATTTTTGAGCTTTCTTGTTGTGCAAATAGATGGAGGCTACTTTCACACCTCCTGGCATATTTTCTTTTCCTGATACATTTCTCTGCAGATTTCCTCACATTTCCCAATCTGAAAAGGTTCACAGGAAGAGTTTCCTCACAAAGTCTTATTTTTGTGGACCTGAGGAGGCTGCTGGAAAATGTTTTTATATCATAACTCTCTCATACATGTACACCTTTGCACTTAAAAAGATTTTGAGAACTTCCACGAACCTTCATGAAAATTTAATGCACTCCACCCCCCCATCCAAAACAAAATGAAAACATTTTTTTCCTCACCAAACTTAACAAGGAAAGTAGAAAATCATTTTTGGCTCCGTCTTGATTAATTCACACTGAACATTTGTTGCATCTTGAGCATGATAAAAGTTATACCATTGCTTTCACATCTAATAGGGACAATTTAATACATTGCTATGAAGGAATTCAGCAATGGGACGATAAAATGTCCTGTCATGCTGAAAATTCAGAAACAGTTGTTCAAGCTCTGTTTCTCATACTGATTGTTCCCAGCTGGGCTTATTTTAGTAAAGCTTGAATGGAAATATCCAGGGATAGGACACCTGGCTCTATGGTGTCCAATATTTTTTTTATCAATGACATGGATGAGGGAGTTGATTAAATGTTTCTCAGGTCTGCAGATGTCACAAAACTGAATGAAATGGGTAAGATTTTAGAGGAGAGAGAGAAGATTAGAAACATGTAGATGAGTTTGAACAGTGGATTAAAATGAACAGCCTGGAAATTAAAGGGAGAAATGTAACATTCTGCATCTGGGTAGGAAAAAAAATGGAATGCACAATTGGGTGGGCAGAAATCTGTGGCAGGTTTATAGATGACAAATTAAAGGTGATGCAGTTATGTGATATAGCTGTAAAAAAGCTGGATGGTGTTTTAGGATATTTTAACAGGAGCTGAGAGTCCAGACCATAATTATTCCATTGTCTTCTGCTTTAGTCAGACTCCATTTGGTGCCCAGAGAATGGCTACCAAGCTAGTGAAGGGTTTGGTAACCAAGATATAGGAGGGACAGTTAATGGAACTGGGCTTGTTTAGCCTACAGAAGAGGCAATTGAGTGGATATGAACTGACATAGGATGCTTATGAACTGCTCAGCTCAACTTCATTGGAGATCTTCAAATAGAAGCTGGATTGTCATCTATCTGGGACCTGCAATGAGCAGGACCAAATATTTTCTAAGATTTCTTTCAATAATTGCAATATAGCCTCATGGATATATTGATTTCTACTTTGGATCATATTTCTATTTTTCTGTTTTCCAACTCCAGATACACAACCAGAGACATCCTAGGAAGAGAAAATACAGGACATACTCTTAGCTATTAGACAGGAGTGGAGAAAAGATTAATTTGAAAATAAACCACTGGATGATATGCAATAGAACAATCAGGATCTTTTGATTCTCAGCTCTTTAATAATCACACCATAAAAACCACATTTTCTCCCCCCCCCCATGAAGAAAGGTCAAATAAGGGAGACTGAATTTTATAAAGAAAGTTCATGAGTTTTGTGTACTCATGAAATCCACAAACCAACATTGGACTCAGAATGTTCTCATTTCCTCTCAAGTGTCTGTCATTGGCATCAGACCCTGGTGACTGGATGAAGGTGACTGGATGAATTTCAGTGCTGTTGTAAGCAAACAGCTTGAAAACAACCTATCCTACCTTTTGGCATTAAACTGCAGTTGATCTGTTCTTGCAGCTGATTGTAATTGTCATCCCAACTGATCCATCTGAGTGGATACCCAATATCAAAATTAGTTGGGGAGATTGGGAGTATATGAATATTTGTCCTGTCAATAAGAGTTATCGATGGACAAACCCCTTTACTTGTCTGCTTTCTCTATCATGTCTCCCTCTTAATTCATTTTCAGTCTTTAATGTACTGTTGTTTAGCTTCCTTTCCCATTAGGCTCTGTAATGTGCTCCAATTGCCTTCAGCTTGACTGCACTTAATAGCCAGCGTAAATAGAACTTAGTGTAGCATGCACTAACATCTCTATCCATTGTCCGGAGATTAAATACATGCCACAAATGGTTTACGCATCATCAGCCTCAAGCCCTAGTTCTACAGCTACCAACCAAAAGAGGACATTAAATTAATTTGCAGGTTGCTTTAGCAAATCCTAACAAAAAGGGGGAAAAGAAAACCTAAGGGTCATTATGCATATAATAGCCATCAATCAAAGAGAGGGGTGGAAAATGATAATGGCAGGTCATTATGGTCAGACAGGTGTGCATATGCATTAGTTCTTCCATGACTGGCACAGACCCAAACTTAATGGGGTTAACAAGAGAGGAATGCAACTTACCATATGTATGTACCTAAGGACAAGGCAAAAGGGCAAGGATGTGGCACATTAGATAATGCTTAACCCATTTTGTTACTTAGACTGGGTCAAGAACATGGATTCAAGAATGGGTGGGGAGTACAGACCTATCTGAGGTTCTAATTTTAGTCTTATCAAGTAAATTGCTGGGTTAACTACAAGCTAGAAGAGCAGTTGTATATGGTGTATATTAATATAGAAGAAAATCTTTTTCCCCCTAGAAAGCATATTTATGCTTTATTTGATTATACTTATTTACTTATATATGCAAATTATACACACGCCCCCCCCCCGCTGTTTCGAGAAAATCTTCTCAAAGCAGATTGAAACCATAGTCTTAAAAACAAAACAATTGGATGAACCTAATCTAAGGGGGGGGGGGGGGACATCGGCAGAGTCACAATACAATAAGTTATAGTGCATCTTTCTAAGAAGTTTGCAGGCGTGGCAATCCCTGATTTAAATTTTGCCTCAGTGACCTGATAGAAACCTTTTTTTATTTTACAAGGGAAATGTATTAATATTTTTGTATAATACATGGATGTTTCCAAAGGCTATTACTGTAGTATTTTGAAATACATAATTTAACTGACTATTATAATATTCAAGTAAGTCAGGGCAACATAACTACTGAAAACTTTAACCCAAAACTAGGGTAAATTGATTTAACCACTTTGATGTTTGGGGTTTGAAGCTTTTTGCTTATCTATTTGTTTATTTGGTTAATGTCTCATCCATCTCATCTAGAGATGATTCTGGGTGGCTTACAAATACTAAAACTGGTAGACATTACAATGATAAAAACAATAATGAGTAAATTAAAAGATGGGGTGAGGGGAGCACCAAAGCACATGGGGAGAAGTTATTTTTTTTTCTTAATCCAATAGCCACCTTCAGAATGGTGCACCCATGTTGGAATACCAGGTCAACTGGCAGAGTCAGGTCTTCAGGTCCTTATTGAAGATCAGTAGGATGGCTGTAGATCTCAACTCAATGGAATAGATTCTTCTCCTAGACCCTAGCCACCCCAAATTCCTTGACTGATGGAGTCTACAGCATGCACCTTCTGCCAGCGGAGGTGGGGTGGGTCAATCCCATTGGGGTGACACAGTTCTTCAGATAATTTAGACCCATGCCATGTAGGGCTTTAAAGGTGATAACCAATATCTTAAAATAAATTAGCAGTTAATGCAGCTCACTGAACAGCAGTGTAACATGGGCCACCCTGGAGCCCCCAAGAACTGCCTACCCTGCCACATTCTACACCAGTTGTAGCTTCTGAATGCTGATACTAAATGCTGGAATTGGAATGATACAGAGAAGATTAACGTGGTCCTTGCATAAGGATTAGAGTTATGGTTATGGTTTATGGTTTATGGTTTTGGTACAAATCACTTCCAAAAGGGGAGTTTCAAAATTGTCAAAAAAGAACCACCCCCTTTGAAAAAAGGATAATTCATTTTTCTAAAATGCAGACCACATTTATGGGCATTAGAGAGGATTTTTCTCATGCTACACAATTTCTTGTTTGTTCTAGTGCACATTTTTCAACATGGTTTCCATATTAAAATTAATATCTTAATTTATACAGTATGTGTGTGATAACTCATACAAAGTGAGTAAAGCAGTTAAAAGAAAAAAATTGCCTTTAGCAACAGATCTTCTCCAATTCTTTGTCTTCTATTCTACTACATCTTGGTATTGCCATGTCACTTATTGTACTTTCTTCTTTTCCATCACAGTTGCATCTGGTGTGTTTTCAGCCAAATCAGTTTGTATTAGAAAACTCCATAATGTTTTAACTTGCTTGTTTTTCACTACTTTTTCAACTATATGTTCTTATGTTCCCACTATTATTACCGGCACATGAAAAATTTTATAGATGTGCCAATGAATCATTTTGATAAGTGTGTTATATTATGGCTTATAATCAGTTTGTATGATCTTCTTGCATGTACTAAGTATATGGTCAGAAAAAAACGGTAGCATTTGCAGAATTACCAGTAAAAAGACAAAGATTACCAACATTGAAAGTAGTTTTCAAGAAAGACTTAGCACCCATAATAAACAATATGATTAAGGTGTTCACAAGGTTGAAAATAACCTCTATTAAACATATGAATTATAGAATAAAATAGAATTCTTTATTGGCCAAGTGTGATTGGACACACAAGGAATTTGTCTTGGTGCAAATGTTCTCAGTGTACACAAAAGAAAAGATACATTCATCAAGAGTCAAGAATCATCAGGTACAACACTTAATCATAGTCATAGAGCATGTATCAGGGTCTGAAAATTGAAGTGGAAAGATCATGGCATAAATTGGCTGTTGTGATCCCAGTGGTTTTTGGTATATTTTTTGCCATCAAAAATCCTGAATGGGAAGTAGAAAATCTGCACATTGACAAAATTTCCATATGTTCATTACAAAGGGCCACCCTGCTTGGATTTTTATATATACTATACTGATATGTTACAACATCTTAAGCTCCTGGGAAAAAACTCACTATGTATGAAGGCTAACACTAGCTAAAAAACAACAACATGACAGCTGATTTCACATTGTTGTGAACAGATAATAACACCCTTGCACACCATCGGCACTGACAAATAGCTAAAGGTGTCTTTATTTGAAACAACTTATAACCTATGATGATAAACACCAATGTCTGCCTATCCCGAGTTCATGGCAAGGACTTTGGACAAAAGTGCCGAACTGAATCTGAATATCTGGCTTTCTGTGCGACCAACCATAGTAATTGTAAATCACTTTGCGGAAAGTTGTTTTAAGCTCCTTGAGTTCCTTAAGAAAAGGTGGAATAGATATATAACATCAATGAATTAAAGCTTCCTCCTCTTGTCATATTTATTAGATCTGGATATATGCCACAATCCGAAACATTATAAATTTAGTTATCCCATCTCAGGATATTGGCTGTCATCGTTCTTTTAAGCAAAGGATTCTAATAAAAATTATGAGCAAGAGTCATACATGATAGTGGAGAGGTGTAGGGGAAAAGTGAAAGATGCAAGAGGAAATAGTGTGAAGGGAATATGTTGGTAATCAATTCCTCAGCTAAATGTTGTACAGCCCGGAACAATAGACGATCACTCTTCACTACAGCAGCCTAAATGTGTGTTACTGTGCCAGGTTTTTTTCCTCACATTGTCAGATCAATAGAGCCTTAATTGCTGAAGAAAGGGAGGATCATATACTATCACAGCACAATGGTTTAATCACTTGGATGCTTGAAGTTAATTTCCAGCAGTTAATTTTTCACTTGTTCTCTCTCCACCAGAACCAGCCTGGCTTCTTGAGCTGAACAGGTGGCATTGGAGATGGGCAATGGGTGGCTAAAGGTGGTTTATTATTAGATTTTAACAAGATAACTTGGGCTAATTGCCAGAGTCTCTCTCTCTCCCTCTCCCTACTCTCTCTCTCAAATGTTGCATCATTTTAGGGTCTGTTTAGCCCATAAATCTCACTCTTTGTTCAGTGCAGGAATCAACATGAAGACCTTTCTGATGGATGGATTCCATGGCTTCTGAAAGCTAAACAGATCCACTTTCCTGAATCTTTTCTGATGCGGCTTAATTTCCAATATCTTGATCTTCATCCTTGCTCTTATTTATTTATTTGTTTATTTAATTTCTGTTAAGCTAAAGTCTTTTTAAATATAATACCCTGAAATCAACATAGTTCACAGGTAGAGTCTGACCAATGCAGAATATGGTGATATAATTACTTCCTGTGTGATGATACCAATCCCATAATATAAAACGTTTTATCTTTTTTTATGCCATCATTTCAATCAGAAGAGAGCTGGAAGGGATCTTGGAGGTCTTCTAGTCCAACCCCCTGCTCAAGCAGGAGACACAATACCATTTCAGATAGGTGGCTGCCCAGTCTTTTCTTAAAAACCTTCAGCGATGAAGTGACCACAACTTCTGAAGGCAAGCTGTTCCACTGGCTAATTGTCCCTTTTGCCTGCCACATGTTAAGATGTTTCTTCTTAATTCCAGGCTGCTTCTCTCCTTGATTAATTTCCATCCATTATTTCTTGCCTTGCCTTCTGGTGTTTTGGAAAATAAGTTTACTTCCTCTTCTTTGTGGCAGCCCCTCAAATGCTTATACTTTGTAGTATAAGTGGGTTGACTCCAACACATCAAACCACTTATTGTTCCTGCTCAGAGGGTTTTGAACATTTGATTTTGGGGGTGTGGTAGTGGTAATGGCAGCACTAGATAATGGCAATACCAAATAGAAAAAACTCTGCTGCTGCCACTTCCACCTTTCACAGGGTAAAAATGTACTATTTTTTTTTCTTGAATGAAGGAAAAAGTGGTAACTGGCTTTGAAATTGTATATCTATCCTATTCCTCAAAAAGCAGTGGATGAAACCAAACAGAAATTAATCTCATTTACATTTAATTTATCAAATAAAAAATACGACACCAGCTTTGAAAGATTCTGGGACTACATTCAAGAATTACAAAGGCTGCCAGAGTCCCGAGGACTGAAAATTTGCACTTCTGTCTTGAGAGAGCTGTGTGGTTTATCTCCAGCTCCAGTGGGTTTCATACTGATTATAAATAATATATTTTTAAAGAAAATAAATAAATTCCCTGTATCTGTGACAACCTATGTAAGTATATAAAAAATAAAATATACATACAACACAAAAGAAACTAAGTAAATTATTAACAGAATGCAAGCAAAGGGAAAGTGTGTATCTGAAACAAATTACACAGAGAAATGTGGATAATAAGAGAAGAGGGAGCATAGAATTTAATTTAAGATTTCAAAAAGGAGTGAGGTAGAGAAGAGAGGCTTCATGGCTGTATATTCTGTTCTAACCAGACACAAGACAAGCAAGCAATGAGAGGAACAGTAAATGAAATGAAACTTCTATAGAAGTAAGTCTCTGGGGACCTTTGGGGACATCATTATTTTAGGGGTGTGACTATGTATAAATTGTATACACAAAAGCTACTGCAGAGAAAGAGAGTCTTCCTATAACAGGGGCAAAATCTGAAATATTTCACAATATCTGAGAATCTTTTCAAAAAGTCAGGAAATCAAATGATGGTGCTTTTTAAAACTTGTCAAGATTTTAAGGGAGAGGGGAAAAAAAAGAGTTTTCAAAATTCTGAATTTCCCTCTTCTTCTTCCTCCATTATTCTGCAGTGAAGTCTTGGATACCAAGAATGTAATTGATATCTCCTGCTCTAATTATTACCTAACCTCTGGAGATTTTTAATGCATGAAATGCTTGATTTCAAGCAGAATTTTCAATTCAAATTAAATGCTGAGATCCCCTCCCTCACCACACACCTCTTTACTGCAACAGGCTCCGGCAGCTGCCAGGGTTAATGCATGCAGCAACTCAAAGAAGAAAGATTGCTACTCTTCTAGGTTCAGCAAAGTCCTTGATTAAGTTTTGTTTTATTGGATCTTGAAGGAGTAAATTTGTACAGTAGTACAAATAAATATATATAAATATATAAGCTAAATATATAAATCTACCTCTTTATCATCTACATTGTTATCATCACCATTTCCACTGACATCACATTAGAAAACAGGAAGATATTGTACACACTTTGCTGTTATCTAATGGTTGCTCAGTTTTTTGTGATCAAATTGGAATAGGTAGCCATGGTTCAAATACACAAGTATTGTATCCCTCCCTCCATCCCTCCCAGCAACTGGTGGGCTGCTACCAGTTCACACTGGTTCAGATGAACTGGTACGAATGACAATTGGTTGACTCCTCCCACCTGCCCTATAATTCACTGTTTTGCAGCTCAGCTGAGGCACAGCAGAATGGATTGCTGTTTTACTCACTGGTGGTGCAGTAGAAGTTTTAGAGCTGTAAATTGGCAGTTTTCGAATGCTACATGTGCTCACCAACCAGGTATTAAACCAGTAGAATTCCACCAATTTCTGCTATGAGAAGTAGCAGTTTTTCAAAAACATTTTTTAATTGCAGTTGTGTGACAAATATAAACTAGTATAGATTTTACATAACCCATTTTGTGCAGCCACAAGTATTAATATTCCTGACGTGCAACCAAGATCCATCCTTCTTTCCTCCCTCCCTCCTATTCTGAAGGTAGTTCATAGGCTACAGCACCGATTGTAAAACAGTTGTTGAGGACTTCAGTGGCTTTGCAATGGCTGTTTCATTTCATAGATTTTTGGGGTCACTTTTTTGCCATCTCTGTTAACCTCCATTGCAAAACCAATTTAAAATCACTTAAGCAAATCATGAAAGATGCAATATGGGGTGGGGGTGGGGAGGTGGTGAATAATGGTTAGCCTAAAGCATCACAACAAAGAAATTGTGTTTCCCTCCTAGCTTCTTCTTTTGAGTGGAAGCTTTCACTGCAACTTCTTTTCTATCTGACCCTTTCTTGATCTCTGTTGATCTCTACCTATAGCATATTCCATTTTTGCATGGGAGTTCCATTATGTAAACATTTGTATGAAATATGCTAAGGGTTGCAATCTAACAATGTAAACTATAATAAATCTAAATTTGACAATCTCTCTAATAAGACCAACCAAAATGGTGGAAAGTTTTCAAGTTCTTCAGAATCACTTACACTATGTGATACAAGCAGCTATGATGCAATAGAGTCCAAATATCTTGCCATGTTAACTTTGGAGTTGTATTCTTTGACATGAACCAACCCAACATACATACTCAACTTTGTATAGTCCTCACCATGGTATCTATAGGCATTAATGTATCTACAGATGTTACATAGCACCCTCTAGGTTACCTGCCTAAAGGGCTGCCAGATCTGAGCTGCAAAGTTCCAGAGAATCACAAGATGGCAGTAATATATTATTGCTTTCTGTATGTTTCTGCTGTCATCTAGTGGTTTTCCAGATTGATGCAGCCCAGATTTTGCTAGCTCATTCTGGTATTTCAGAGAATCTCAATGTTATTGCTACTGAACTAGTGCTTTTCCATGGTTTGGTTCATACAGAATACCAAGCCATCATTTGTTCATCATTATTTACTTGTGTGGGTCTTAAGACAATGCATGAAAGGCACTTAAAACAAATATTGCTTCAATATAGCAATAGCACTTAGACTTATTTACAGTGCTTTACAGTCCTCTCTAAGAGGTTTACAGACTCAGCATATTGCCCCCAACAATTTGGGTCTTCATTTTACCAACCTTGGAAGGATGGAAGGATGAGTCAACCTTGAGCCTGGTGAGATTTGAACTGCCAAATTGCAGGCAGCTGGCAGTCAGCAGAAGTAGCCTGCAGTACAGTACTGCGCCACCACAACTAATATTGTAGTCAGTTGATTTCCTATCTTCATGACATGTTCTTTGAGGCAATTCAAGAACAAAAATCAATGCAGTGACTCTTTGCAAAGGGATTAACAAAATTCTACTGAATCATCAGAAGGGTGAATACCCCATGTAACAATTTTTGGGATCCTCACTTTTCTGCATCACTCAGTAAGCATGTTTGCCTTGCAGTATGCAATCATTCACTTATTCTGAAACTGTTCTTTTATTTTGGATAGACACTGTATTTTAATGTTACATCTATAGACACATTGCTATAGACAACTGTTTTATTACATGTTCCACTTAAAAATATGGAGAAAAGTACAGAACAGATTTTTGGAGCAAACTATAATGGACTAATTTAATGTCAAATTGCCAAAGCATACAGGCAGAAAAGGCCCAAACAGTTTTCCTAAGGTCACCTCCAAAGATCATTTTAAAAGGTAAATATGATTATTGTACAACATTTTGAATGCTTTCTCTACTAGCAATCAATTAAGAGATTTTATAACTCACCAGCATCTTGTAGGTCTCCTAAAAATCTCATATATGTCTTGAAGTGATCATATCTTTGCAGGACAGATGTTATATAAATTAACCATCTCAAACATGCTTTTTTTTCAAGGGTTCGGTGATGGATCATGGTAATTTGTTTCAGCAAATCAGGACTGTTTTTCCTGCTTTTTCTAGGACAGCTTTTCATCTTTGCAGTTTAGAAATAAAGTGTTCAGAAAGAAATGTTGATAGAAATGAAGTAATAATTCTTTAATTTTGGGTTGCTCCAGTGCAAACCTTAAAATGAAAAAAATCTATGTCCTCTTCTCAGCTTCTCTATTCTTATGATAATGTGTTGGAAGGGAAATTAGGGAGACTAAAGTACTACACACATGTCTAAAGGAATCTGATTTTGAGTCTTTTGTTGCTCCTATGGCACAATCTATTTTGCTGCAGCTGTGTAATGAATTCACATCTGCTAGCAACACATGTTGCTCTGGATTACCCAGATGCAAAGTCTCAATTTTTCTAATTAGCAACAACACCAAGTATATCTTAATTTTCTTTTCCTCTGCCTCAACTAAACATGATATTAACAAGGTTACACATCTACATTCTCAGTGTTTAATTCAATAAGATCCAAGATTCGATTAGACTGCTCTGTCCTCTTAATATGGTGTCTGTCCAGATCTAAAATCATGTGTTAGTAATATTATGTGGCAGGCAAAGGGCAGGGTATGGGGACACATCTCCTTCTTTAATTTGTGTTGCATATGAATAGTGGAATGTTGAAGGTAGTTCATGAATTTATTTCAGAACAATTTTAGGTAATTCTTGCTGTATTGTGTATACTTGCAGTCATGTATTCATAAATATAGATTCATTTTATTCTGCAATTTTAGTGATTAACTTATGAAATATATGATCTTTCTCCTCTTTGCTGACATCCCATAGTACGTCTACTTACATATATGTAAATATACACAAACTGTGTGAATCAGGTGTGTTGCATGACTGGAGTTTTATCTTCAAATCTATTCTTCCAACTAGTTATTCAATAATTAAATGGAAAGGTAAAAGCATTTTGCATGTACTCAGATATATATTATATTGATCCATTTTGTACAATCCTGATTAAAGGCTAACTTTTAATATAGGTCCTAGGATTGGTTCAGGCTAAGATTTAATTTTTTTACTTAATTTGGTACAATCCAATTCTAGAACAAATTTCAAAACAAACAAACAAAAAGCACTCCAAGACAATAAAAATAAAACAATGCAGCAGAAGAATCAAACTAGAAAAGAAGTAAAAGAACAATATGGAGAATCCTGCAAACCAGACTATCACTATCAACTTTGGGGACCAGCCACCTTAGCCCAAAGCTTGGGAGAATAGCTAACTCTTGAAAATCCTCCTGAATGGCATCAGGGAGTGAGTTACTGCTTCTCAGATGGAACCTCATTCTAGAGCAGGGGTCGCCAAACTTTTGGACCTCAGAGACCACCAAACTCATAATTTTAAATCTCGGGGACCACTAATATGAATTTTGACTGACAGTGGCTTGCTGATGTGGTGATTGAGTGAGAGAGAGATCTGATCTAACCTTCCTCCCACCCCCCACAAACACACAGAGGCAGGGGTGGGATTCAAATTTCTTAACAACCAGTTTTGTGGGCATGGACTAATTTGTGGGTTTGGCTTGGTGGTCATGTGACTGGCTGAGCATGACTTGTATATAAATATTATAAATATTCATGTAAATATTGAATTTTTATTAAAAAAGAGCAACTTTTACCCAAAATCAGGCAAAGCAGTCAGGCAGATTGAGTTATTTACAGAATCAAAGATTCATTCAGAGATCTATCTTTCTGGCATCAGCTACCTCAGTCTGTCACATAAAATTTGCTTGCAAGCAAACTCATAACATTTGCTAGCAAGCAAACTCACAAAATTAACTCACAACACACCATTTGAATTTTTTATTTAAAAAAGAGCAACTTTTACCCAAAATCAGGCAAGGCAGACAGGCAGATTGAGTTGCTCACAGAATCACAGATTCATTCAGAGATCTATCTGACATCGGCTCGCTGAGTCTGCACTGACAAATAGAACCTTCAGTCCTAAGGAAAGTTCAACTCTGCTTAAAAGCAGAGCCGAAGATCTAAAGATTAGCTAGAAAGCAAGAAATCCAACTGTTTCTTTCTTTCTGGCTAATCTAAATCTCTCAGCACAGCAGAACAGCTGATGGTTGGGGGCGGGGGAAGGAAAAATAGAAACTTAGCAGGAAAGTTTGCCAGAGAAGGAGTGAGTGGGTAGGGAGGTCCATGTGGGCAGCACAGCCTTGTATTCCCATGCAGCCTGGATTAATTGCTTTGGGGTGTGCTCTGGGGGTGACATTTCTCTGTGGACCACCACAATTTTCTTGCAGACCACCAGTGGGCTGCAGCCCATTGGCTGGCAACCACCATTCTAGAGGGCAGGTGCTGCAACAAAGGAGACTTCATGGCTCCTGATAGATGACTGAAGGGATCCAGAGCCTTTTATTAGCCAACCAGATACTATGGTAGATAGATGGGTTGGTCCTCAAATAACCAGACCCTTTGCCATCTAAGCTTTTATAGATAATAAATAGCATTTGAATTGCATTTGCCAGCAAATTGTCAATCAGTGCTGTTTGTGGATCAGAGGTATCACATGAGTATACTAAGGCATGTCCATAACTGCTTGCACCACTGCATTCTTGTCCACTTCAATCTTCTGAGTGGTCTTCAAGGGATGCCCTGTGCAGAGTGCATTGTAATAGTTGAGCCATGAAGTGACTATGTCACAAGTGACTGTCTGAAGGCTCTCCACTCCAGGAAAGGAACAACAGGTGTACCAGAAGAAGCTGTGCAAAGGCTTTCTTTCACTACTTCCACCTGCTCATTGAGTTCAAGAAAAGTATTGCTTTTGGATATGCCCATTATTCTTACAGGTTCTGTTATGTCATAGTAACTCAACCAATAAGAGTATCCTTCAGGTCCAGTTTCCAGGTTTCTCAGAAACAGCTGGTTGACCAAGATTAGAAGTAGTGTTTTAAATCTGATAGACCATTGACCTGACTCTTCTGATTTCTTCTTATGTTCCATGCACATATGTATCAGACAATCACATTTCTAATGTGTAAATAACAATTCATATAAAGTTTACATGAGCTGCG
This sequence comes from Hydrophis major, assembly GCA_033807585.1. NCBI lineage: Eukaryota > Metazoa > Chordata > Lepidosauria > Squamata > Elapidae > Hydrophis > Hydrophis major. Next base: position 233,115,612 of record CM066330.1, on the reverse strand, counting down.
GTAACGCAGTGTGGAAGACTACTTCTGCTACCTGCTGGCTGCCTGCAATTTGACAGGTCACCTGGCTCAAGGTTGACTCAGCCTTCCATCCTTTGAGGTCAGTAAAATGAAGTCCCAGATTATTGGGGGCAATATGCTGGCTCTGTAAACTACTTAGAGAGGGCTGCAAACCACTGTGAAGTGGCATATGCATCTAAGTGTTATTGCTATTGCTAGATATACCTTTAAGTCATAGATTTCCACTAACATTTATTCAAGAATGCCTACATCTGACATGGCTCAACATTTTGGTTTGTGACAGATTTTGGACTTGGAATAGAAGCAACTCATTCTTTTTCATCCATGGAGTAACTTATTTGTGAGAAGTATTAAGAGTGGGGCAATCTATGAAAAACTACACTGTCTACATTAGAGAAGGAATGGAACATAGATCCAATGAATTCAACATCATTGGAAGTTATGTAACCTTTATTGGTTCAAGACAGCAGTATATCAGATTTATTTACTGGAATGATGAAAAGATTAAGAAAATATTGAATGGGAATTTCTGCTTCTATCTAGTTTCATAAAAGATGCCTTATAGGAGCTCTTAAGGCAGCATCTTGTGCAAAGGAGAGCATCACAAAGATGGTGGGGTAGAGGAATGACTTTCCCTTAATATCAGACACTCTCCTCTGATCATCCTTCACTCACATTCCACCTGAATATGCAAGGGGAATTCTACTGGGAGACAACAGCAATTATTTGTGTGATTTAATTGGCATTATCATTTTACTTGCTTGACAGAGATAAATCACTTGCCTATATAGTCCTGCAACAGTGACTGTGCTGCAAAGGGAAGGGAGATTTACTTGCTGTAGCTGGTACAGGAGATGCCATGCCTACCAGTGCATCTTAATAATTAGCTCAGTTATAATTAATTGGACTATTTGAGAGCCAGTTTAACAAACAAATGGAGGGCTTGATCGTTCAGTAATTGACAATTTGTTTCCAATATTATGTCTTTTTGTAACTGACACAACTCATGGCTGGCCTTAGGGCTGGCCTGAGGAATGAATGTGAAACCAGGAGGCAGCCGCAAGGGAGAGCAATCCCTTCACAGCCTCCCTAATAACAAGTATTCAAGGGATGCAGTTTGCCTTGAGGAGAAAGGGGGGAGGGGAGGGGAGAAGAGATTGCTCTCTCCGCCCCCCCACTTTCTTGCTTGCTTAAAACAGCTGCTGCCAAATAGTGCTGAAGGTTGTATTGGACAAGTAAAGACAAGCTCCCAGACTTCAACAGTATTTTTATCTCTAGAATTCGTTTATTTTGGTGCAAGCCGACAGAAGAATGGCCTGCAGTAAAAAATAAAACCACCTCTTCTACTGATTGTATGCACAACTGTAGCTCATTGTCAAGAACATCTCCAGATTGAATCTCATTTTTAAAGTTGCCTTCCCCTTCCTTGCAATCACCCTGATCTGGTTCCTGTGCAGCTGCTTCTTTGGGATGCACGTAATCCCTTCAAATATAAACTGGACTGTGCAAGGATAAAGGCTTGATGGTGATAACTGCAAAAACAGCAGTTGCAGCCATAATTTTTTATGAGGAGCAAAAAAGTTCTGCCCAGTTTATGTGAACAATTATCATATTATTTCCCATGCAGTGGGCAAAGAGAGGTATAATTTCTTTCCTAAGAGGTCTGTAGGGGGTGTGCATAAGTGGACCAACATGCCTACCGTGTCTTTCCTACTGTTTTTTTCTTATATGTATCCATTTCATGTATTCATAACTATGTTTATACTTATACCTGTTATCTTATAATTGTTTGACAAATAAATAAAAATAATAATACATACTGGATTGGAAGTATCTTCATAGGATGCAGTGCAGGAGTACTTTTTCCTCTTCAAGTAACCAACTGACTGGTCTCTGCAATATCAGGCTGATATCATTTTATAATCCACGGAGATTGAGGTATCAGAAAAGTCAAGGTGATTGTAACAGTGTGATTGAAACCCCTCACTTTTGGAAATACATATGCCTAAAACCCTGATAGAATGGACCAATAATAACTGAAAATAGATAATATTTTCACTGTTATACTGATCACAAGTTAATATACATTTATGCATGTGAACCTTTGATGGTGATGATACTTGCCAAATGACTGAAAAAGTCACTGAATTTTTTTATGCAAGATATCGGAAGTGGTTTGTCATTTCCTATTTCCTAGGGCTGAGAGAGAGAGTGACTGGCCTGAGCTCAACCAACTGGGTGGGAGTAAAACTAGCTATCTCCTATTTTGTAGCCTGGTGCCAAACAGCTTTTCTGAATATAGATGGCCTATGCCATATTTATATGAGCTTTTTTGATTCCTTATCTTAAAGTGCGAAGAATAGGGATCTATCTCATAATATTGTCAATAACTCCTCAGAAAGTAAACTAAACTGGCAATTTTTTTTTATTTTTTTTTTTAAATCCAGAGCATTCAAAGAAATAAAGTGCAAACAGAGTTGTTTAGTGCATATTGTTGGGTCAGTCTTTAGAAATTATAGAGCAGAATGTTTTCTGCATTCATGCTATGAGTTGCATTTTCCCTGTCAATAAAGAACATCTGGAAGAAGTAATAATAACTTTGGGGAGGAAAAGTGGATAAAAATGTCAAATCCAGTCTAAACATCTGGTTGACTGTGTAACCAACCACCACCACCATCATCATCATCATCATCACCCAGTGGCTGTGGGGCTTGCATGCTCTAAGGAGGATGAGAGCTATGCCAGAAGCTCAACCCTACACAACATGTCTCATCAGAGAAGCCAGATAGAATGGAATAACAGAGTTGGAAGGGACCTTGGAGGTCTTCTAGTCCAACTCCCTGCTCAAACCCAATACCATTTCAGACAAATGGTTGTCCAATCTCTTCTTTAAAACTTCCAATGTTGGAGAATTCGCAACTTCTGGAGGCAAGTCATTCCACTGATTTATTGTTCTAACTGTCAGGAAATTTCTCCTTAGTTCTAGGTTGCTTCTCTCTTTGATTAGTTTCCACTCATTGCTTCTTGTCCTGCCCTCAGATGCTTTGGAGAACAAAGCTTTGGAATCAACAAGCTTGATTCCCTCTGAGATGAAGAGTGCTTTTCTCCTAAACATTATGGTGAAATGTAATTTACAGAAACCCATACCAGGTTGGTTTTTGCCCTGGTCATTGTGCTAGGTTTTGGAGTTCCTGGACATCTGGTGACAAATGGCCTGCAGGACTTGGCTGAGCAATCAGGACCTGCAAGTGCAGGACTATGGGAAAAAAGTTGTTTACTATATACAGAGACTGAAAACAAAGAAACAGTCATCTGTTATTACAAATCAAATCCAGTGGGAAGAGAATATCTGAAAAGAATGCATCAATTCTAGAAAGAACAACATCCAGGATAAAAAATAGCAAATACTAACAGAGTAACATCAATTTATAATATGAAATAAAGTATTTACAGAAGTAGATTTGGGAGACTTGTAAAGGTCTACCAAAGGCAAAGAAATTGAACCCTTGCCAGAATTAGGTCAGACTGTAGAGGCAAAGAAGGGAGACTCAGCAGCAGATGAAGCCTGCACAGCTATTAAATTATTTTCATTCACAAACCACTTTCTCCTTTGCTTTTTCTGAAAGAACAAAGCACTCTAACTAAAAAAAACCCCCACAAATAAAAAACAAAAAACAAGAGGAATTGAAACAAAGAATAACCAAATATTTAGAACAGCACAAAAATAATAGAATAAAGTTGTTTGCATTGAAGCTTGTTCCAAAGAAACAGCTATCACTTGTGTCAAAAGATGCCAATACTATAATATCAAATATAAGCACCAGATAACAGCAAGAAAAAAACCAACTGCAACGCAACACCACTGTAGTTATAACTGAATATCTTGAATGCAAAATCAACAAACAAGAAAAAAAGGTAAACACTGCACCAACAAATATGTATGCTAAGATGAAGCAAGTTACAACAATTGACAGAAAAGAACTGAAGAAAAATAAATTAAAAATTGCCTGATTAAAAAAATATCACATAGAAACAAGGAAGAGCAAGGGAGCATTAGAAATAACAAAGTAGACAATAACAGCTGTAACCAAGATCAGCAGATATCAAGTTCAAATTGCAAACTATAGGCAGAATTTCCAAATTTAGTTGAATCAAAAATATTTCTGGCAATCCATCAATGGAGAGACTGCAATGAACCATGACAAAGAAAAAAGAATGCAGTTGTCAGCATTCCAAGTAATACATCCATCGCAAACAGAACTCCGAGCAGAGGTGGTATTCAGCAGGTTCTGGCCAGTTCTGGTGAACCAGTAGTGGAAATTTTGAATAGTTTGGAGATCTGATGGTAACCTTCCCCCAGGAGTGTGAAGGGACTGGAGATTTTACAGTACCCTTCCTCTGGAGTGGTGTGGGAATGGAGATTTTGCAGTATCCTTCCCCTGCCATGCTCACCAAACCGCACCCACCAAGCCACGCCCACAGAATGGGAAGTAACAATTTTTGAATCCCACACTGACTCTGAGGCAGGTAGATTCCTAAAGAACAGTTTTATTTGGAGATATCATATTGGTACAGAGTGGTGAAAACCAACTCTGAGAGTTCCCATGGTTTTCACCTAATTAAAAGTAAAAGTTTCCTTTTCCCCCAAACAATAAATCACATTGTCCAATCTAGGTGCTAGCTGATTGCCTGGTTGTCTCTTTCCTCTTCCTCTCTCCAGCCAACTCTTGGAATATCCTTGGTTCACAGGAGAAACTATTTTGTTTTGGCTACAAAAGCCCAGCTATCTCTATACCACTCTCCTCATCCCTCAACTCCAGTGCGGCAACACTGAAGCCTAAAAAATGGCCTTGGTGAGGCCAGTTTCAGGGTTGACAGTGGTACTAATAGTAATCGCACTTGGGTATGATTCAAAAACATCTGGAACACCATTTGAATCGAACTGGAATTGACAAAATCACTCTCAGTCAGTTGCAAAGTGCAGCTTTACATAGCTTACATCCTGTAATCATATTTTAATCATAATGTAATAATGGCATAATATAATCATTATTACATCGCATCTGCCTATCCCAGGTCCTTAGGAAGAATTCAATAAGTAGACAAGCACCCCAAATTCAGTCTAAACATCTGGCTGATTGTGCAACCAAACATAATAATTCCTTTCACTTCTTAGTTGCATTATTGCAATGGCAGAGTCCCTACAGTATATAAAGCCTCTAAAAACACTTATTGTCAAATGTCCATGTTATTTTCTTCCTTTCATTTAAATGAGATATGAATAATTGATTCCTCTCCTGAATAATTAATAGAATATTCAATAATGAAAGTAATTGTTTGGCACCTCCCTACACTGATAATCTACCCTAATCTTAGCCTTTCAATATATGAGAAATATGCATATGTAAAGCACTTTATTGGCAATAATTCAACTAATATGCACTCTGGGAGGTCACCTTGTCCAAATATCTCCCTGAATCACTTGAGTGTTTTGATACTTTATGGATATTTTTTGAAAAAAATGTTCATATTATACTGTGCTGCAAGTTTTGATTCTTGCAATATTTCTGTCTATCAGGTTTCTTTCTGTGCATGAAAACAAAAAATAAAATCTGCAGTCATCTTGCTTTAAAATGATTTTTTTTCCTTTCTCTCCAAGTCAGTAGTATACAAATTAATGAAACCAAATTTATCTTTGTAAAATGAATGGTAAGTTATCTCCCAGAGTACTTAAAGTACAACAATGACACCAATTCTCTGGCTGCTTGAGGAAATATAGGTAGTCCTTCAATTTGGGACTGGCAACCTGGTCATTAAGTAAAGCAATTTCTAAGTGAAACTGCAATTATGCTTATGATCTTACATCAGTGTTCCTTTGCTTTATAGATCTGCAAATATAAATACAGGCATTGGTTATAAAATTACTTTTTCATCACTATCGTAACTGTGAACGGTCATTGTCCAAGAAAGTCATTAAATAAGGATTATCTGTAGAGACTACTAAAGGTTGGAGAACACTCAAATACCAAATTTTTTTAAGTTTTGCTATTTTCTTTGTTTGTAACTTTTTGAACAGAAAAGGCAATTGAGCTTTGGACAGATAACATCACAAGAAGAAAGCCCTTTTTTCTATGACTATAATTTCAGAACAAGATTCATGATCGGGGCATCAAAAACAGAGATGGTCTCGGAGAAGGCGGAGCTTCGTTTCGGTGATACAGCTGCGATCTTGGGGCTCTGAGATCGCAGCCGATATTTTCGCCCCTGGTCAGTCCCAACGGACCTAAACCGTCCTGTAGAGATGGTGATCGTGAAGGGCAAGTCCCAGGATCCCAGAGATATCGCAAAATCTCTGGTTTGATCCGGGAGAAGCCCTTTTGCTGGCGGCGGAGAGGCAGCCTCCATAGCTGCTGAAGTCGGGATAGCTCTGGAAAGAAAGTGGCTGGAAGTGAAAGTGTGTCGGCTGGGTGAGAAACTTCTTTTTTGTTGTAAATTCGCTGAGATTTGAAAGGACAACCTGAATACAGAAGAAACCTGTGAGATTTTTTTCTTGACAAAAACTGTATGAGCGGCATTTTTTAAAGTGATGTCAAATTGAGGCTTGGATTTTTTTTTCTTTTTCTTACTTTTTGGGGGGGACTTTAGTGTGACTTTGTAGGTAACCGGATTGAATTTTCTCTCACATATATTTTTATGCTCCTTTTGATTATTTAATTTGCTTTTAGAATAGAGACTCCCTTTGGCTATTTCTTTTTTTTTGTATAAATTATCCTTTTTTTCTGGCTGGGGGGGGGGAAAGAGTATTAAGAAACTTTGTAACACTGCCAACTAGAGGCTTGAAAATATTCTATTTGAATTGGAGAGAACTGTAAGAAGACTCCTTCTCAAGGACATTTTAAGGTGATAAGATAGAGGGAGAGCATAGCAAAATATTATTACAGGTGTTCTCCTGGACTCTTATCAATATTTCAACACTTGAGGCTTCGCTTTAAAGCTGGTGGAGAAGAGAGTCATAATAAGAGCCTTGGACAACTAAATAAAGTGCAGTGTGCATATATATATATATATATATATATATATATATATATATATATATGTTTTCTTAAGTTTTTGCGGGTACTTACATGTCTGGCATTCAGCTTTGTTTGGGTATTTTCCCACGTGGTGCTTTTAAAGTTGTAGCAACGTTTCAGCAGAATCTCATCTGCCATCATCAGGCTTCTGTATGGTGTTTGTCTGTGAGTCAGACTTTTACAGTGATTTCAGATTTAAATTTGGGGCAGCCTATTGCTGTATCAGAATGGTTTTTTTCTTCCTCCTGATTGGTTGAGAGTCTTGGTCTGTGTTTATTGGTCTTGGAGTTTGCTGTGTTCTGCTACTAATATCTTCTGCCTGTTTTTTTTTGGGGGGGGGCTCTTTTTGTATCTTGATTGGCTGGCAACATTGTGTTACTTTATATATATATAATTTGTGATACCCCTACTCAACAGCTGCTTTGTAAATTCCAATTCTAGTAATATTCTTATTTTTGCTTTTTATTTCAAAGGGAAAGCCTCAGAGCTTGTTCTTTATTTTTCTTTTTTTTCTCCTTATTTTTACTGGGATCCTTTTGCTTTTTCTATTCATGGTTTTGGACCACTCCGTTTTTTCTTTTTGATTATTGAGACTTCTCAATATTTTTGTTCTTTTTTTTCTTAATCAATATTATTATTTTTTTGGTTTTTTTTCTTTCTATTTTTCATTTTTTATGGTGGACTACTTTGTAATTGGATTAGGGTCTAGAAAAACCTGAAGATTTTTCTTCTTCTTCTTCTCTTTTTTCTTCTTTGGTTTTGGGCCTTTTACTATTGGATTTTTCCATTTTGGATTATAATTGGCTACTCTACCAGTTGGATTAAAAGTCAAAAAGAATTTGAAGCTTTGGAAGCATTAAAATGAGCAGGAAACCAATATCAGCTGGCGTTTCTACCTCTATCTCTGCCTCCCCACCAGCTGGAGGACGTTTAATTCAGACAATGTTGAAGCAAGATAAAGAACAAGAAAAAGTAACTTTACAGATGATTATGCAAGGAATCCAAGATCTCAAGACAAAATCAGACACCATTGAACAAAGAATAGAAAACATTGAACAAAGAACAGAGAAGACTGATGAAAAAGTGGAAAATATCAAACAAATGATGGTGAAATATGAGGAGAGATTCCAAAAAATTGAGGAAGATGGTAAACAAAGAGAGGAGAAGATTGGAAATATTGACAGTAGATTAACAGTGGTTGAACAAGATAAAAGTGGGATGTTGAGGTGGGAGTTGGAAAGGTCAGAATTTTATCTCAGATTTCAAAATATAGAAGAAGAAAAAGGACAAAACTTGGCTGCGATAATGATAGAAATTTTGGCGGATGCTTTGGAAATTACAGAGGAAAAGATGATGAATGGAGTAGATGAGGAAAATCGAGTTTATACAAGATATGCGATGAGAAATAAATTACCAAAGGAAGTCCATATTAGGTTTGCTAAAAAATCCATTAAAACACAAATACTACAAGTGGTAAGAGAGAAGACATTGAAATACAAAGGCAAAGAGATTGTGGTTTTAAAATAAAAACCCAGAAGAGTGAGAGAGATGAGAAGAGAATATCGATTTCTGACCAAAATGCCACTGGAAAACGAAGTGAATTATAGATGGCTGATTCCAGAAGGATTTATGTTTACGTGGCAAGAGCAGAGACATAGAATTGACTCAATTGAGAAAGCACAACTTTTCCATACAGAATTTTTTGGAAGGAGAGAAGAGGAGGCAGAGAAAGAGGTCTCATTAATTGAGTTTCAAGAGGAACAACTGGAGACTGAAAAAGAGAAAGGTGCAGTAGGTGGACAGGTGGATAGTAAAGAACAGCATGAAGTGAGATCCACGAGAGCTGTTAGACCTAAATATAAAGAATAATCATGGAAGAAAAAAAACTGATTACAATGAATATAAATGGACTCAGTTCAGCTGTTAAAAGAAGGAAAACCTTTCATAAATTAGAGAAATTAAAATTTGATATAATTTGTCTACAAGAAGTTCATATTAAAAAACAACATGAACAATTGTTAGTACAGCCAAAACTAGGGAAAATATTTACTTCTTTGACTCAATGTAAGAAAAGAGGAGTAGTTCTATACATTAAAGAGGCTATCCCAGCAAAACTGACATACACGGATGAAGACGGAAGAGTACTAATGGTGGAAATAATGGACAATAATATAAAAATACTCTTGATTGCAATTTATGCTCCGAATGATAAACAAGAAGAGTTCTATAAAAAACTACACATGAAAATAATTGGACTGGACTTTGTTAATATAATTATGATGGGAGACTTTAATGGAATTGTGTACAATAAACTGGACTATATAGCAACAACAAAAAAGCAAAATAGAAAGACTCTCCCTAAATCCTTTTTTAAAATGACAGACGTACTATCTTTAAAAGATATTTGGAGAGAAAGAAATGTTAAAGCTAAACAATATACTTTTTATTCAAATAGACATTTATCATGGTCCAGATTAGATATGATCTGGATCTCAACAGAATTAATATCTAATATTCAAGAAACAAATATCGAAACAAGTACTTGGGCAGATCATGGCCCAATGAAAATTAAATGGAAGGGACAAAAAAAAAGATTGAGATGGACATTAAATCATACTATCTTAAAAGAAAAAGATTTTATACAATGGATGGAGAAGGAACTGGCTTTTTTCTTTAGAGAAAATAAAAAAGAAGATACTTCAATGCAGAATGTTTGGGATACAATGAAGGCATATGCTAGAGGTTTGATAATAGATTATACAAGAAAAAAGAATATTAGGAAAAGGCAAGCTTCTAAGGCCTTGGAAGATGAGTATAAAAGACTTGAAAAAGAATTACAGAAAACACCACAGAAAAAAAGATATTAAATTGAAGCTGGATGTAATTAAACATAAAATGGAATTAATAGAGAAAGAAGAACTGGCACAGAAAATTAGAAATTCTAAACAGAATTACTTTGAAGATGCAAATAAACCAGGCAGATGGCTAGCATATAAATTGAGAAAGGAGAAGGAATCAAGAAAAATATTGAAGCTAATAGATGATCAAGGCCAAATTTGTTATGGTAATAAGGAAAAAAAGGAAATTATTTGAGATTTTTATGGGCAACTACATAAACAAGAGAATATTGATGAGGAAAAAGTCAAAGAGTATCTACAGAATGCGAACTTACCGAAGATACCTAAAGAGACTGAAGAAATGCTAGAAAACAATATAGCAATGATGGAATTAAATGAAGCACTTAAGAAACAAAATAATGCGAAAGCACCAGGTCCAGATGGGCTTCCGGCAGAATTTTATAAAACATTTCAAGAATTATTGAGCATCCCATTGTTAGAAGTTATGAATGAAGTTATGTCAAAGGATATGATACCCAAAACATGGTCAGAGGCTTATATTACACTTATTCCAAAAGAAGAGGCTGACCCATTGCAAATTAAGAACTATAGACCTATTTCATTATTGAATGCAGACTATAAAATTTTTGCTTCAATTTTAGCAGAAAGCCTTAAAAAATATTTAAATAATTTTATCCATCCAGATCAAAATGGATTTCTGCCAAAGAGACAAATCAGAGACAATATGAGAGTAATCTTGGATACTTTGGAATACTATGAGGGTCATCCTGAAAAGCAAGTGGCTTTGATATTCCTAGATGCTCAAAAGGCATTTGATAACGCGAACTGGAGATTTATGTTATTACTATTGGAACAGATGAGTTTTGCCAGAAAATTTATTCAAGCAATAGAAGCCATATACAATAAACAGACAGCAAAGGTAATGATGGAGGGAGAATTCACAGACTTTATTAATAAAAGAAAAGGCACAAGACAAGGATGTTCCCTATCTCCTTTGCTATTTGTGTTGACTTTGGAAGTGTTGAATAGAAATATTAGGGATGATAAAAGCATAAAAGGAATGAAAATTAAAAAGGAAAAATTCAAACTACAAGCTTTTGCTGATGATTTAGCTTTTATTCTGGAAGATCCGCTAGAAACAGCTCCAAAGTTATTGGAAAAGATAGAGACATATGGTGAGATGGCTGGTTTGAAAATAAATAAAGATAAAACAAAGATTTTGACAAAGAACATGTTACTGAGACAAAGAGAAGAACTGGCAGACCTCTTGAAAATCTAAGTTACCAATAAGGTTAAGTATCTGGGGATATATTTGACAGCAAGATGTAGCACATTAAAGGAGAATAATTATATTAAACTTAAACAACAGATAGCTACAGACTTGAAGAAATGGGAAAATTTGCAATTGTCATTAATAGGGAGAATTTCAACAATTAAGATGAATATTTTACCCAGAATTCTATTTCTGTTCCAGACAATACCAATTAGGCTTGGAAAAGACTATTTTGAAGATTTAAATAAAATCATGTTGAAGTTTATATGGCAAGGTAGAAAAGTGAGAATAAAGCTAAAGCTTTTGCAAGATGCTAGAATTAGAGGAGGTTTTGGTCTGCCTAATTGGGAATTGTATTATCAAGCTGCAAGTTTGATGTGGGTCAAAGAATGGATAACATTAAGAAAGGCTAGATTGTTGACACTAGAAGGGCATGATTTGCTGTTGGGCTGGCATGCTTTTTTATGGTATAAGGGAACTAAAACACAGGGTTATTTTAGAAGACATTATATACAGGAGTCTTTGTGGTTAAACTGGGAGAAGATAAAAAGACAATGTTATTTGAAAATTCCAGTTTGGTTATCGACTATTGAAGCATTTTCCTATCCTAAAATTTATAAGAAGGAACAAAGAGTTAGATATGGGGAACTATTGGATGAAAAGGGTGAACTTAAATCAATTCAAAACTTAGAGAAACAAGGTATAAGGATGAATTGGTTTTCATATGCGCAAATACATTCAAGGTATGATGAAGATTCTAAAACGGAGGGATTCTATGATAATCAGACTGATTTAGATAAGATCTTGATGGGTACTGATGAGAAGGTGATTAAAAAATTATATGGTTATTTACTGGGAATTAAATTAGAGGAAGAACAAGTTAAAGAAACTATGATTGTTTGGGGGAAGAATTTTGGATATGGGATTGATTTAGAGAAATGGCAAAAAATTGTGGTTTCAAAATTATAAAATGACAATGTCAACAGCATATAAAGAAAACTTGTACAAGATGTTTTACAGGTGGCACTTTCCCCTGACAAGAATAGCAAGAATGTTTAAGAACAAATCTGAAAAATGCTGGAAATGTCATCAGATACCTGGCTCATATTACCATATGTGGTGGATTTGTGAGGACACTAGAAAATATTGGACTAAAATTCGCATGTGGTTGGAAAAAATGACAAAGAAACACATAGACTTGAAACCAGAGATCTTTTTATTGGGAATCTTACCTGATACATATAGTAAAGATTTGAAATACCTGATTGTAAATGTATTAACAGCGACTAGGATTGTATTTGCTAAAAATTGGAAGAATGAGAAAATACCATTACAGGAAGAAATTATTAAGAAAATATTGGAATGTGCTGAGATGAGTAGATTGACATTTGAAATTAGAGAGCACGAGGATAAACAATTTTATGAAATTTGGGATCTTTTTTTATCAATGGCTAGATGATAAAATACGATAATAGAATATTTAGAATGTTAGACAGTATACTATATTTATAAAGTGTTTTTAGGATTGATTTGGTATGATTATATGATTTGTTACAGAATAAATTATTTAAAGTATTGTTATCTCATAAAGCATGAATGATTAAAAGTATAGTCAAAAGTTTTTTTTTTTAATAGCGATATTAGGATATATAAGTTTGGATTGACAATATGAGTTGTTATGTAACATAATTGTAATTGAGACGACAAAATGAATGCACAAAACTGATGAACCAATCGACACGCTGGATGTACATGTGAGAGTTGATGTTTAATGTCTTGTTTGTCTTGTTTGTCTGTAGAAAATCAATAAAATTCTTAAAAAAAAAAAACAGAGATGGTCTCTATGGTCATGGCTTCCAGCTTGATTTTTGTGGCACCCTCTCACCAGGAGAGGGGGAAGGGAGGAGCAGAGGTGGTATTCAGCAGGTTCTGACCAGTTCTGGAGAACCAGTAGCAGAAATTTTGAGTAGTTCAGGGAACCTTTCCCCCAGGAGTGGGGAGGGCATGGAGATTTTACAGTATCCTTCCCCTACCACGCCCACCAAGCCACACCCAGAGAACTGGTAGTAAAGTTTTTTGAATCCCACCACAGGAGAGGAGAGGAGCCTAGATCAACTTTTGACTAAACATTATGTAGATTTGAAAGTATACATATACGACAAACACCATACAGAAGCCTGATGATGGCAGATGAGATTCTGCTGAAACGTTGCTACAACTTTAAAAGCACCACTATTATGACGTGGGAAAATACCCGAACATCATAGTAGTGGTGCTTTTAAAGTTGTAGCAATGTTTCAGCAGAATCTCATCTGCCATCATCAGGCTTCTGTCTATAGAAGCCTGATGATGGCAGATGAGATTCTGCTGAAACGCACCACTACTATGATGTGGGAAAATACCCGAACAAAACTGAATGCCATATATATATATATATTTTCTTAAGTTTTCACGGGTACTTACATGTATGGCATTCAGCTTAGTTCGGGTATTTTCCCACGTCATAGTAGTGGTGCTTTTAAAGTTGTAGCAACGTTTCAGCAGAATCTCATCTGCCAACATCAGGCTTCTGTATAGTGTTCATCTGTGAGTCAGACTTTTACAGTGGTTTCAGATTTAAATTTGGGGCAGCCTATTGCTGTGCCAGAATGGTTTTTTCTTCCTCCTGATTGGTTGGGAGTCTTGGTCTGTGTTTATTGGTCTTGGAGTTTGCTGTGTTCTGCTTGATTGGTGTTTCTGATATCTTCTGTCTTTTTTTTTTTTTTTGGCTCTTTTTGTATCTTGATTGGCTGGCAGCATTGTGTTACTTTATTGAAGGCCTTTAGTGCAGCTTGGCTTCGGGTAAATGGACGGCTATCATTAGTTAGGAAGCTGGGTTTCATCTGGGTGCCTGGTTGGGGTGTGTTTGAGCTGGAGGTATTCGGGGGGATCTGCTTGTGCCCAGGTGTTTGCCTGGCTTGTGGTGTGGAGATTTTTTTGTTTGTGAGTGCAGGCTTCCAAATGATTGACAGCCTGGTGGAATCATCTCTTCTGTTCATGCTTTCTGATCTTTTTTCAATCTCTATGGCTTCTCTGACGATTCTGTGGCTAGGGTTTTCCACAGTGGCTAGGGTTTTGGTGCCATTGAAGTTGATGCTACGACCTGCGGCTTCCATGTGTTGGACTAGTGAGGAAGAAATGTGTTGGACTAGTGAGGAAGAAATCTGAAACCACTGTAAAAGTCTGACCCCACATACAAACCCCTAAAGACAGACCCCACCACCTACCTAGAAAAAACCACCAGATCCAAAATAAAAGCCTCCCCCATCAGTGAAGAAATCCAGCAAAGAATCATACCCAGAGAGAAATCATCTAGATGCCCTAAACTTTATGGTCTCCCCAAGATACACAAAGAAGGAACCCCACTTAGACCAATAGTCAGCTCCATAGGCTCACCTCTACAAAACCTAGCCAAATTTCTCGCCAAACAACTACAGCCCTATGCAGAATCCATCAACTCACATGTAAGAAACTCATTCCAGTTCATCAAGATCATAAAGAAACAAAACTTACAACCCAGTGACCTACTAGTGAGCTTCGATGTCATATCCCTCTTCACCCAAGTGCCAATAAAAGAAGCCTTGACAGCCATCCAACACAAATACAACCCCCCCAAGCACATCCTAGATCTGACCAACCACTGCCTATCCAATACATACTTCACCTACAACGGACAAAAATACAAACAAATAGAAGGAGCACCCATGGGATCACCCCTCTCACCTGTCATCGCTAACCTCTACATGGAACACTTTGAAACACAAGCTCTAAAAAAATATGATCACAAACCCAAACTCTGGCTCAGATACGTAGATGACACCTTCATAATCTGGCCACACGGGAAAGAAAAACTGAACAACTTCCTTACACACCTCAACAGCCTACACCCCAAAATACAATTCACCATGGAAACAGAAGCTAACAACCAACTTCCCTTCCTAGATGTCTTGGTATACAAAAAATCCAATGGCTCCCTAGGACACACCATCTACCAGAAGAAAACACATACAAACCACTATCTACACGCACTCTCACACCACCACCCAGCACAGATCAATTCCATAGCCAAGACACTCATCTCCAGAACAAAATTCTTAGCCGACGAACAACACCTAGAGACCGAACTACACACTCTCATCAGCGTGCTGATAGCCAATGGATTCCAAAGAAAGAAGATCACCCATCTAATCCAAAAAGAAACCCCAACCAAAATCCAAGACAGAGAACAAGAGAATGGCAAAGCCCTCCTCCCATATATAAAAGGCACTACAGACAAAATCAGCAAGATCCTCCAAAAACATAACATTAAGACAGCATTTTGCACAAACAGAAAGATATCCACCATCCTAAGAAACCCTAAGGACAAAATCAAGTTAGAAAATCAAGGAGTATACGAAATCCCTTGCACTGCCTGCCCCACCACATACATTGGACAAACTAACAGAAGAATAAGTGCACGCATTGAAGAACATAAGAACTCAATCAAAAAGGAAGAACCGACCTCTTCCCTGGTCCAACAACTCAAAGCCACAGGACATGAGATTGACTTTAAAAATACCAGAACTATCGCCAAAACCGAACACTTCAGCAGCAGAATAATCAGAGAAGCCATAGAGATAGAAAAACGCCCACACAGCATGAATAAATGAGATGATACCTCCCGCCTACCAGCCATTTGGAAACCCGCCCTCATGAACAGACGAGTACCTAACATGAAGAATGACACCAGACCCACACCCTTGAGAGCCACACAAGATGCCACCAGAACACTTCCACGTAGAAAGCAGACTCACACCCACACAGAAGATGAAACACGACCACGGACCAGAAGCCGCACTGCGGCTGCATCACTACCCACTTCAAACCCCTCTGAGCCATACATGAAGCGAACTGACCCCCACCATGAAGATGCAGCACGACCACGAACTCGAAGCCAAACAGCAAGATCACAGCTCACCAGCTCAAATCCCCCAGCAACTAAGACCAACCTGAGCACAACCAAGCCCCTACCTGAACAGAACATGCCTCCAGCCAATCAGAACACAGCCAACTCCCCAACCAATCAGAACACAACCAAACCCCCAACCAATGAGAACACACCCCCACCCAATCAGAACACAGCCAAGCCCCCAGCCAATCAAGTCACACCCCGACTAGCAGTTAAAAGGAAGAAGCAGCTGCAAGCTCACATCACTCTGAGAAGCACAGAGCTGAAGACCAAGCCTGAAGATGATGAATGAGACTTCATCGAAACGTTGCCTAGATACTTCCAATCTTACGCGGGAGAAAACCCGAATAACCAAAGATCCACATACGAATACCCGCGAGAATATATATATATATATATCTGGCATTCAGCTTTGTTCGGGTATTTTCCCACGTCATAGTAGTGGTGCTTTTAAAGTTGTAGCAACATTTCAGCAGAATCTCATCTGCCATCATCAGGCTTTCTATAGATTCTGATGATGATATACATTCTGATATACATTCTGATGATGGCAGATAAGATTCTGCTGAAACGTTGCTACAACTTTAAAAGCACCACTACTATGACATGGGAAAATACCCGAACAAAGCTGAATGCCAGACATGTAAGTACCCGCGAAAACTTAAGAAAACAAATATATATATATATGTGTGTCTGACATAATCATTTTCCATGGTTAATGCACTAAGATATGTTATTTTATTACTCTTGATGTTTTAAGTATACATGCATGTGAATCTATTTTGCTTTTGCTGAACCAAGATCAGAAGAAAAATATTATCTACCTGTATGAAACAAGTGGGACATATTCGGTAAATAATGTGTCCATGTTTTTTGTATGTATATAGAGTTTGAGTTTATATTTAGATCTTTGAAAATGTGCTCTTTTTGCACATTTTTCTTATAATAAAAATGCCCTAATTTAACTCCCAGCACACATACATATGAACTATCGCAATGGCATCTTAGAAATGCATACAATCATGTAGTTTATATAACCGCTCTCTAGTTTGCTAAACCGCTCTCTAGTTTGCAAAAATGCTTAGCAGAAGTTTTACTTAAGATTCTGGTTATAAGTTAGAAGCTGAGGACAGCTTTATATGTGAAATGAGAAATATTATTTGTAATATTTCCTTGTTTGTAGTCATTGTTCAGGCTTTGTTTTGATTTCATGTAGAAAATATTTTTAACAATATCTGCTCAACATTATATTGTACCTTTGAATTTTGACACATCTAATTTTAAAGTCAAAGATAAATTTTTGAACATTACAGTTATATGAATGATTCTTTCAACTAGCAAAAAAGCTGCTGAGTAAACAAAGGGAGAACTGATACGAAGCTTTTAGTGTAACCAAGAGAGAAACAGTATATTTTTCTGAAGTATGATAATCAAATTTATTTAAGGTTGCTAATCAGCTGCAAGATTTAACAATCTTTAATTAATATATCTTCTAATCTGATTAAGTGGTTCATTAGGTATTTTAAAACCTGAATTTTGTAGTCCTTGAAATTCTCTCTAATGCTGAAACTGACAGAATGGTTTCATTCTGAGAATGAAGAATTCTAAGATTTTTCTGTGAATAAGCCCTTGAATGGACTTATGACAGTTAAAACCCAAAGAGACAGAGAGGGGAAAAAAAACCCTAAAAATACTTCTGAACCTTGCTGAATTAATATGTATGGCATGACCCCTCCCATTTTGTGACCTCAACTTGCTTGAACAGATTTAATTTGGCTGGTAGCCACCAAAAAGTATCTCACTCTTACCCTGTCCTATCCTATCCCATCCCATCCCATCCCATCCCATCCCATCCCATCCCATCCCATCCTTCCTAGTGAATATGCCACCACAAAAAAGAGACATATTAAAAAAAATAAACAAAATAATCCATCCTGTTCATCTTTTCTTTCCCTGTACAATTGAGAATACAGAATATAAATACACTACTAGCAAAGAATGCTGTTTATTGCACAGTATGGCTAAAACCTAGTTTATATTTTAGTAAATAAAGTCGTGGGAAAGCCTTGTTGAATAAAGTTAACCAGGTCTTCTGAATGCAGAACAGGCTGATATTTGATATTGTGAAGAGTGGATCTTGTGAACAAGAAATACAGAAGAAAAGGAAAGAAGTGAAAGAAACTAGAGTGAAAGTTGAAGGATTGCAGAAAGAGTGTGACTTCTATGAAAAAAATTGGAAAGCAATCTTCCATGGAACTAATGGAAAATGAGTGTAAGGAAAGAGAATGTGAAAGTTTTTTTAGAATAAGATGAAAAGAATTATGTTATAGAAGGTCACAAAATGTTTGGAGTTATGCTAATGAGTGAGAATGTTTGATAGAATGATACTATTAAAAAGATGATGAATGATAAGAAATGTGCATTAGAGAACGATTGCCAAGAAATGAGGATGAGAAAAAGCTGCTACATAATGTGTATATAGAGACAAAGTTAGTTGCAAAAATGTAGCTAAAGAGAGCAAGGAATGGTTAACACTGAAAGAAAGAAAATGCAGAACAATTTTGAAAGAAATAAAAAACATGTTTTGTGAACAAGTAAAGAGGACTCAAGAAAGAACTTGCAGCAGAATGAACAAAATTATAAATAATAGTGATGATGATTTGGAATGAAACTGAAGTAAAGGAATGAAGATTTTTATGGAAATGACAGATCCAAGTACTTGTTTTTGACAGGGAAAATTATGCAAACAATCATAAGTGTTGCATAAAGGTAGAAAAACTAGAGCAAGTAGATTAATTTATGGACTTTGATAGAATATTTAATGCAGATGAGAAATAAATGAAGAAATTCTAAGATTTGAGAGTACCAGTAGAAAACCGTCTATGGAGATTCTCAGTCAGCCAGGTCTTGGTTGTCCCAAAGGTGTTTTTTCAAGCTGGTCATTTGCATTGTTTTAGAGAATCATTGAGGTCACCAGAATCTGTACATTGAGGAAACAAAACAATCACTTCATAAACACATGGCACAACATAGGAGAACAAATCCATTCGAATAAGATTCAGCAGTCCTTCTGCATTTAAAAGACAAAGGCCATTCTTTTGAAGACAGCAAAGCCCACATTTTGGAAAGAGAAGACTGCTGATTTGAAAGAGGAGTCAAAGAGGCCATCTATGTCAAAATTGAACAGCCCTTTCTCAACAGAGGGGGAGGGACACAACATCTATCTCCTGTTTACAGCACAGTCCTTTCATCAGTTTCAAGAAGGGTCCACACACATTTGCACTTCTCAGATGACCCTGATGACACACATAAATCTCCAGGTGGCCTCAATGACTCTCTAAAAGTATGCTAATGACCAGCTGTCTGCAAGGAGTATAAAGCCTTTCACCCCCCACCCCCACCCCACACGCCTTCAGTTAGAGCTGAAGAAGTTTCTTGGATGAGAAGTTAAACATTTTCAAAGAAAAACCAGAAAGTCCAGCTGCCTCTTGAAAAAGCATCTTTGGGACTACCAGTAGTAATAGTAGTGGATAGGATTGTATGCATGTTGAAGAAACAAACATGGCTATGAATTAAAGGATGCATCTGTCTGTAATGTTATGTGGAAGTGAGAATTGGGTATGTCATGAGAAACATGCAAGTAAGTTGGATGCAATTCAAATGTGTACATAAGTGTGTTTCACGCAATAAGAAGAGATAGGATCAAGAATGAATAGCTGCTAAATAAAATGAAAGAAGTACATTGAGGTAGTTTGGCCACAGGTCTGAAGCAAAACCAATTATAAGAAATGTAATGAAATACAAGAAAAAAGAGCTAATAAGTAAACAGAAAGCCATGACTAGGTGGTGTTATAAGCTCCTGAAAAAGAAAAAGATGAAAAGTTTAAAGAACAAAAGTAGCGTGTGATTTGATGCATGGATGCAACAAGAATGAAACAAGAATGGTTGGCAAAGATAGAAAGATGTGGCAAGGTATAATGAAAGCCACTGGTGTAAAGTAGACTTAGATATGTTCATCTTTTTTTTTTTTTCTATGCCAGGCCTTTAATTTCGTTGGCTTATCATTTCTTACTTTTTACTGCGCTCTGCCTAGCTTTGCTTTCCCAAAAAGGAATAATAGCATGTAAATGTGTGTGTCTATCTGTCTGACTAATAGAGACGTTGCTCTGATATAACATTTAAAGTACTTAGAATACCTCAAATCAAAATTCACAAGTTCAGGTCTGTCGATATAGTAGAAAATCAAACCACTGCTCGTTATTCTACTGACAAAGTTTTCTACCAAGTATTGTCAGCTTTTGTAATCTTGGAGCATTCGTAGCCCTCCCTGTTTGAGAGATATATTTTCAATTACCTTTGAATGCGAATCAGTGACATCTTTACGTTTATATGTATCTTATCATTTCTTGTTGATCAAGATTTTTTTTCTTTGTTCAGTAGGCTTATTCCAAATTAACCAGGCATACAAATGCACAGTGTTTTTGTGTCACTGATAAGTACTGATGAATTCATGAATTTCTCACTAAATGGAACGACAGAAAGCTGACTAAGCCAGCACATTATATATCAGCACAATTCCAGTTTTGTTCCAGTTGAGTTATATGAATGGCCCATGTCATGTTGGCCTAATATGGTTAGTTGGGTTTTAAAGGCTGGAGGCAACCAAGCATATGGATATGCACTGTCAAAACCACCAGCTAGAAAATGGAAGTAGGGTCAGAGAAGAAAATGAGAGAGGGAAGATTTGATTTAAGTCCTCCGTGAAGAAACACCCGTTCCAAGAGGAGATCATTTAATTTTATATGCATAGACATTAAAGGGTCTTATGTATGCTGCCAAAAGCTGTTATCTGTCAGATGAGATTCCCCCCTCCTTCCTTTGCTTGGGTTTAGCTAACATTTACAGTAAATCTCTTGCAGTCACCATTAAATCTGCAGCTGCTTTGAGCGATAGTTTCAATGGGTGTGTTGACAGCCTGAGTGTTAACAATGATGCAAACACTAACCTGTTTATTGATTTGCTTTTTTTACCCTTCAACCTAACTCACTTCTTCTCACTCTCAGAGGAGAAATCTTGGAATCAGTAATCAGGTGACAGCTCCAAGTCCTTTTTGTTCCCAACATTGTCATCCAACCCAAACTCCCAAAGATAAATTACAGGTGCCTTATTCTGCCTGTGCCAGCCACTCACTACACAGTTACTCAGAGCGAGATGTAATATTTGTCATGGATGCCAGCAGACGGAAGGCTGGGTGAGAGGGGGAGCAGCTACTATAGACATAAAAAGCTTTTAGTGTTTGACAAGAGATGCATAGGAGAGTTTTAAATTTAGCCATTGCATTGAAGGCCATTTCCTATCCATTAAAGTAGCTTGTCACAGGACTGGAGAGGTGGGATGAGATCTGAAATTCAGACAGTTTTTAAGACATTTGGGAATCCACATGGAATGGCACACTGTCAGTGGAAAACGATGACCTTCCCCCCACTTTTTCTTATGCAATTGATCTTTTCTGAGACCTATCTGTTGAAGCTAAGTTTTAGATTTTATAGGACAATCTAACTAGGGCTATATAACAGAGGTCTTTCAGATTTATAAGAAGAAACTTCTACTCCATAATAGAGATGGGTAAGTATTTTACTAAATTTATATACAAAAATAATAATTACAAAGATTTGCATATTTCTTCACACATGGCAAGGAAAAGAAATTGCTATTTATTTATTTTTTTTTACAAAAAACAACGAATGAAGGCGAATATAGTTGTCCCAGGATAATGTTGCAGGATCCAATCTAGGCCAATCACTGGGACCAGAGATTTTGTTTTCATGAGCTTTTGAACTCATGCTGCAGCCCATCCTCAGGGAACTTCTCTCTAGCTAGGAAGAAGTTCCCTGAAGATGGCTCCAGCATTAGCCCGAAAGCCCAGAAGACAAAACCTGTTCTCCCAGTGACTAACAAGTGGTGGGATTCAAACATTTTTGCTACCAGTTCTGTGGGCATGGCTGGGAGCGTGGCAGGGAAAGGATACTGTAAAATCCCCATTCCCTCCCCACTCCTGGCGGAATCTTATTGCAAAATCCCATTCCCTCCCCACCCCGTTAACCTGCTTTCCAGCTCCATTCTCCTGTGCAGGGCAACAAAAGAAGACCCAGCCAATCAGCTGGGACTTGAGAGGCAGAGATAGATGGGGGTGGGGCCAGTCAGATGTGATATTCTGAACTACTCAAAATTTCTGCTACTGCTTCTCCAGAACGTGCTGAATACCACCTCTGTGACTGACCCTGCCTGGATCCTGCAAAAATAAATAAATGTGAGCAGAGGTTATTGCTCTTTCTAATAGGTTTGATGACATGGAAAACTTAAAAAAAATGGGATTGAATTTTTCAATCTTTATCCATAGTTATTGTTATGAACTAATAAAAGTGCTTAAATAAAGTTTTAACAAACCTTAAGAAAAAGCAGGGCTCTAATCCTGCACTTCTGATTGGCCGATAATAGCGATATCGAATTGGTCCGTTCTGGGGAATGTGATTAGCTGTTAATGAGCCACTCTCATTGGTTCAAGGGTTTAACATTTCCATGTTTCTCATTGGCTAATAGGTCAGCAGCCTGCCCTATAAAAGGGCTGCTGCTGCCCTAGAGTTTTTGCTCTGTTCAGAATGATTAATAAAGAGTTGAAGTTCACTGTTCACTGCCTCGTTTCCGTTCCTTGCACCCATGCTCAGAACTTAACACTGGTGACGAGGATAGGATACGGAGACATCAGAGCTGACTGAACACTACAGAGCACCAAACAGAGCACATGGCTGAAGGCGCATCGACTATGGAAACCATGTCCGGTGGCGCCATACCACCCACTCCATTTGACCCGGCACAAGAAGACTGGGATTCATACATAGACCAGTTCCAGATGTTTCTGGAGACCAACAACTTGAAGGATGCCACTACGGGAAAAAAGCGAGCAGTGTTCCTGACCCATTGCAGGCCTGCCATCTTTAAGATGGCCAAGGCACTAGCAAAACCGGCTGAGGTGAAAACCATGGACTGGGATGTCCTTGCACAACTTCTATGGGCCCACTGTGTACCCGCCATACCAACGCTTGTCCGAAGACATGAACTTTACCAGAGGGACCAGCGGAAAGGAGAGGGCGTTGCAGATTTCATCGCGCATCTCCGGAACCTGGGAGGCCTCTGTGGGTTTACAGACCTCGAAGAAGCTCTGAGAGACTGAATAATTCTGGGATTAGTAGACCACATGACGCAGAGCAAGATCATGGCCAAAGGGGACATCAACCTTGCTGATGTCATCAAGGATGCTACTGCAGCAGAAGCAACCAGGAAGTCGGCCGCCTGAATGCGCCGCACCAATGCACTGCTCCGTCAACTCATCAATGATACCTCACCTCGCCTAGAGAGGCACACAACAGCGACCCACCACGAGGACCTCGAATCACCATCAGAAAGTGAGGAGGAGGAGGTCAACCGGCTCCGGTCTGAATGTGACCAACGCCACCAGCGGAATTAAAGACTACCGCACCAATGCGCCGGTTGTGGGGCAAACCACCCATGATCAGACTGCAGATTCCTCAACGCGCTCTGCCATTTCTGTGGGAAAAGAGGCCACACTGGGAAAATCTGTAGAAGCAAGCAAGGATCCAGCCCACTTCAGAGGGGAAACAACTACCGCCAGACCACAGGGAATCGTCCTGTGAGTCGGGAACATTTGAACCACCAATGGAACAACCACTCCTACAGAAATAAAACACTGGCCATTTCAACGAGACGAGAAGAGGCACACCAAACCATTATAATCGGTCACGCCTCATCGCTAGATGCAAAGAAGATCCGAGTGAAGGTCGCCATCGAAAACCAGCCTTGCATGATGGAAGTTGATTCAGGATCGTCCCTCTCGATGGTTTCCTGGAAGACTCTTAAACAATTAATCCCTGCCACCTGGTGTCAAGACCTCAGAGCCCAAAGAATCATACTCAAAGATTATCAGGGGAACCGAATTCCGGTCGTTGGATCCAGCCAAGTCCAAGTATCTTTCAAAAATCATACTGCGTCATTACCACTGAAAGTCATCGACCGTGACCGGCCTAGCTTGTTAGGCCTTCAATGGATCGCCCCACTCGGGATCGAGGTAGCCGGCATTCACCAAACCAGAAGCGACGACTGGGAGGAGGCCATCGTCCAGGAATTCCAAGACGTCTTTGCAAACAAACTAGGTGAGTACAAGGGGACCCTGATATCATTTAACCTTAACCCTGAAGTAGCCCCCATCTGCCTTAAGCCTTGTCAGGTACCTTTTGCCCTTAAACCAAAAATTGATGAGCAGCTCAATAAATTAATAGGCCAGGGTGTTTTAGAATCAACTGACCACATTCGTTGGGAAACCCCAATCGTAACACCCATCAAACCAGATGGATCATTAAGGATTTGTGGGGACTACCGGGCCACCCTTAATCACGCCCTTCAACAGAACGCTTACCCGGTGCCGGTGGTACAACACCTTCTCCATTCCCTGGGGGGCGAGAAAGTCTTCGCTAAATTGTAGATAAAAAAACCGCAGAGGCACAGACGATCGTTACGCACCGAGGCGCCTTTAAGTGCAACCGAC
Source organism: Hydrophis major (assembly GCA_033807585.1). NCBI lineage: Eukaryota > Metazoa > Chordata > Lepidosauria > Squamata > Elapidae > Hydrophis > Hydrophis major. The sequence goes on along the minus strand of CM066330.1, from coordinate 233,090,783 downwards.
TCCAATTCGGAGTGAGCGTAGCCCCAGGGATTTTTCAAAGTCTGATGGAGAGACTTTTGCAAGGGATCAAGGGGGTCGTGCCATACTTTGATGACATTTTAATTTCTGCCCCGAATAGAGAAATACTAGAAAAACATCTTAAAATGGTTCTCCAGAAATTTAAAGACTCTGGCCTTAAGGTTAAAAAAAATAAATGTCAACGTGTACAGATAAAGTAGAGTTACTGGGGTACCTAATCGATAAACAAGGCATTCACCCCACTAATAGCAAACTAAGGGCAATCAAAAATGCCCCAAGACCCAGGAATAGGACTGATCTCCAAGCTTTCCTGGGGCTCATTAACTTTTATAACATCTTCTTGCCCCAGAAAGTGACTGTAGCTGAGCCCCTACATAGACTTCTTGACAAAAAAGCAACCTGGGTCTGGGGACACCAAGAGGAGCACGCATTCCAACAAGTGAAAAACTTACTAACCTCAGATTCTGTTTTAATGCAGTGTAACGAGACTCTGCCTTTAACAATTACATGTGACGCGTCACCATTTGGAGTAGGAGCCATTTTGAGTCATGTGTTATCAAATGGTAGTGAGGCCCCTATTGCCTATTTTTCAAGGACCCTATCAAAGGCTGAATGTAACTATAGCCAGATCGACAAAGAGGCTCTTGCTGTTGTATCTGCTGTGAAATGGTTTCATGAATATGTGTTTGGATGAGTTTTTACTCTTGTTACCGACCACAAAACTTTGCTAGGGATTATAGCGGGAGACAAGCCAACCCCCTATATATTGTCACCTAGAATGACTCGCTGGTCAGAATTTTTAGCTGCGTACAACTATAAATTACAACACCGCCCAGGGAAAGCCATTCCCCACGCTGATGCATTGAGCCATGCCCCACTTCCAGAAACCATCAATGACCCAGCTCCAATGCTTACGACACTCCAGATTGAAATGCTACATTCACCACCGCTAACAGCCAGAGACATTGCAATCGAAACAAAATGAGATCCTGTCTTGGCGCGAGTTCTTAGCTGGGTCGAACGAGGATGGCCAATAGAACAAACCCCTGATGACTCCACTCCTTTCAGAAACCGACAAATAGAACTTTTTTCGCGAAAAGGCTGCATCCTATGGGGAGATAGAGTTGTCATCCCAGAGTGGTTACAATGAGCATATTGAAAACATTGCATGACGGTCACCTCGGCATCGTTCGTATGAAAGCACTCGCACGAAGCTATGCGTGGTGACTGGGCATTGACAAACAGATCGAAGCCTGGGTAAAGACTTGTTTAAAGTGCCAAGAAGTCAGCAGTGCCCCACCTAGAGCAACTCCAACAGAATGGGAAACCCCCCGGGGGCCAGGATCCCGCATCCACGTTGACTTTGCGGGAGCTACTAAAGGACATACGTTCCTCCTAACAGTGGATGCCTATTCCAACTGGCTCGAGATCCACGAAATGAAGAATACTACAACCGAGTCCGTCATCTGAAAATTGAATAGGCTATTCGCAACGCACGGGCTGCCAGAAGTTCTGGTCTCCGACAACGGACCCCAGTTCACTGCCCTGGCGTTTGAACAATACTTAGCGGACCAGGGTATCCGCCATGCGCTAACTTCGCCAGCGCACCATGCGACTAACGGCAGGGCTGAGCGCATGGTACAATTTGTTAAAAAAACTCTCCACAAAATGGACTATGGGGACATTGATGAAAAAATAAACAGAACACTCCTACTCCAACACATCACTCCGCACAGCGTCACCAACAAGACGCCAGCTGAACTGTTGATGGGACGCAAGCTCCGTTCCCACCTCGACTGGTTTCACCCATCCTACGAGCCAGAGAAACCCTGTGGATCTAGCGGAAAATGCTGCGAGTTCAAGACTTAGTTTTCGCAAAAAACCTCTCCGGTGAACCATTATGGGTTGAAGCAACCATAATTCACACCACCGGGCCCAGATTGTACCGTGTGCAAACTTGCGACGGAAAAATTTGGAAACGCCATATAGATCAGCTTCGCTCTAGGCTACAACCCAGTTCCCACGACTCCTGTGACTCCCAAACTGAGGGGGGAGGGGATGTCGAAGAAACCGAATTCGAGATGGTGGAAAGCAGAAACAAAGGAAGTCAGCAATCGGGCGCGATAAATGAAGAAGAATCAGGGAGGGGACTCTCCTCGCCACAGAGGAATACCTCAATGGAGGCAAGCCCACAAAGATCGGAGGATGATAAAGACAGCATTAGCGGCACCGAGTCATCCAGTGAGGATGCAGAACCGCCTGTACCAGATATGTCCAAAAACGTCCCACCGAAACCGGACTACAGACAGGAACCGGTGGGACAGCGCAAATCTAATAGACGGTTAAAACAACCTACATATCTTAGGGATTATGTCACCGCACCCCTCAAATGGAACCCGGGAGGAAGGGGTGTTATGAACTAATAAAAGCGCTTAAATAAAGTTTTAACAAACCTTAAGAAAAAGCAGGGTTCTAATCCTGCACTTCTGATTGGCCGATAATAGCGATATTGGATTGGTCCGTTCTGGGGAATCTGATTGGCTGTTAATGAGCCACTGTCATTGGTTCAAGGGTTTAACACTTCCATGTTTCTCATTGGCTAATAGGTCAGCAGCCTGCCCTATAAAAGGGCTGCTGCTGCCCTAGGGTTTTTGCTCTGTTCAGAATGATTAATAAAGAGTTGAAGTTCACTGTTCACTGCCTCGTCTCCATTCCTTGAGCCCATGCACAGAACTTAACAGTTATTCTAGTGAATTAGGCCTGCTGATATTTTCTTTTAGTTCGTCATCTTCAATAGGCACACATCTTCAGTGAGAACAGTGTAAGTGGGAACTATTGTCCGGCCCTCTCTATGCTGGTAATAGCTGAATGGAGACGGAAGGTTTTTGTTTCTTTTTGATAACAGCTGACCACTCTGTTCATAAATCTAGAAGCATAAAAAGAAATTGAATGTGAAAGAAAGCAAAGTGGAAATATTCATCCATTCTTACTCTTATAACCACCACAAATTTCAAACAAAGCTTCAGGATATATTTAGCCAATCATTAGTATGATGAGCCCAATCTGTAGTACAAACAATTGCATAGGCACCTTTGATCTGGTTTGATCTTAGGGAGTGGACAGAGTAATATAGAAAAAGTTTCTGAAATTATCTTCTGTTAAACCATTGAAGAGTATAAAGATTATTGGCAAAATTATGAATTTTTGCTAAAATACATTTGAGTCTAGCACAGGCTTTGCAGTCTTGGTCTAACAGGAGACTATGATCAAATATCTTTGCAAGAGCATCCTGAACTACACGAAACTTGCAATGACTTTTAAATAAGTATCACCAGATAGACTAAACTGCAACAAACTGACCTAGTTGAAACTGTTTGCTGCTATTTGATGGTTGCCTGCTTCCTTATACCAGATCTAGTAATAGTAATACTGTCATATTGGGTATAGCACTTAAGGTACACAAGGACAAATAAAATTCACTGGATGAACTGGTCCCATAAAAGACCTGCATTTTGGAGCTTCTTATTCTAATATGGGGAGGGGGAGAGGAGGAGAAAGGGAAAAAGTATTGTGTTCTTCTTGTAGGATGTGGTCAGAAAATAGAGAGAAGAATCAAAGGGTATCAGTTTTCCACTAAATGAACTAATTTACAGAATATGTCCAAAATCTGGGACCCATGGTTCTCAAGGAAATGAAATTTTAGAAAGTTGTGGCTGCTTCAGTGCTACTGGCGGCTGCTGCAGTCCCATGATTTTCCTTTCCAACATTTTGGGACAGTTTCTCAGCCACTCTCACAATCCCTTGCTCCCTCTTCACCCGGCAGCAGTAAAGTTATAGAAAGAGAAAGGAGGTGAAAAGAAAGGAAGAAGGAAGGAAGAAACAAAGGAATGGACATAGAGAAAGGAATTCCTATACACCCTTCCTGGCCCATGCCAACTCTCTGCACACTCCCCTGACATGTTCTGCCCCTCAATCTGGCTTCTCCAGCCTATGCCCTCCCATGCCTTCTCTGATCCATCTTTTCACCTCTTGTGCATCCAATTGCACCTGAACCCTACTGCATCCCTTCTCTGTTCCATATAGCACCTTTTTGACACCATCACATGCTCTTCCTGATCTGCACCGCTTCCTACATACCTTGCGCATTCCTTAGTACCCTCAGGTATACTTCCCATTCTGCATCCCATTCCTTTTCAATAAGGCAACTCAGGCCCATATTCATGTACCTTTCCCAACCCACGCAATACCTTTAGCATACCCCCACGTTTCATTCCACACATCTGCATACTCCCTTTTCCCTTCCCTACCTGGTAGTATTATATTATGATTATACTTTAATATTCCTTCTCACTACTGTTCCTGCTTCTTTTTTCAATAAATAGTATATAATCTGAAACCTACAAAAGATGACTGAATTCTGTCTTTTTTTTTCTTTAGAGGAAAAACAATTAATACTGTATCTCTCAAGTCATTCTAGTTCCGCAACCATCTGTGCCAATATACTTTAATTTAGCTTATATCTTAGAAAAAAATCTTTATTTATATAGTTATTGATTATGGTTCCAGCACTGTTTTCTGCAAAATCATTTGAAAAACTCTTTATGTGATTTGTGTTGCAATAACAGTTTGCAGCAGATACCAACATAAGATCGGCTTTATTCCAATATTTTTTAATAGTCACAGCTTCCTAAATTTCCCTATCTAAAAGTCATTTTGTGTAGTAGCAACACAATCTCCCTTCCTTAAAACCACCTCGATTCTATGAGAGTGCTTGTCTTTATTGATACAATTAGATGTTTTTGTTTGTTTTACAGATGACTCAGTTAAGGTTGGTGATTTGTTGGCTTGTCCACCGGGTTTGCTTCTATTCATTGCTGTCCCTTCTATTGGTCAATGGTCTCTCCAGCTGTACAAAAGAAAATACATAAATGGCAGCCATACAGAACCCTATTCATGGTCACTGTTTTTCCATTTCATGAGGAGGTAGAAAAATACCCAACCTACCACTGTAGGAGGAGTATTTCCTCTGGGACAGGAGCTGAACTCCAGTAATAATGAACTGACTTGGGTTACTGAACCTTGTGGTCTCCAGGGGCAGGATCCTAATTTGACTTCTAGAATGTCAGAAAGAATGTCAGTTATTTTTGATAAACCAGGGGTCAGCAGGGGGTTTAAATTATACTATAACACCCAAAACTAATACTAGATGGCACCCAACAATTTCAAAAACTATTTTTAAAAATTATTTAAAAACAACCACAGAAATCTTTTTATTTATTTGTACTTTCATATCAGATTTGGGTATATATGTGTGTGTGTGAGGGTGTGATAAAAAGTTAAAATCAAAATACAACCAACTACTTCAAAAAAATGGCCTTGATACAAACTTATTTGGGAAAACAAATGGTTGCAAAACAACTATTGATGGGAAAACATTTACCTGCCCTTATTTGAGACATCATACCTGTTGAATGAGAAGCATTTAAACATTTTGGTATGCATCAACTTTGACTAAGGAGTCTTGGGATTTTAGTAATAATGGGTTGCACAAGGATACATTTTTCTTTTTTAATTGCAACCTTTCACTTAAAATAATAAGCTTTTTAAACCTCTTCTCCCAATCACCTGTCAAGGTGTCTTGGAATTCCCAACCAGCGTGGGCATTAACAGCACACTTAAAACATATTAACAGCTGTTAAGAGCCATGGCAGTGCAGTGGTTAGAATGTAGTATTGCAGGCTAATTCTGCTGACTGCTAGCAGTTCAATCCTTAGCGGCTCAGCCTTCCATCCTTCTGAGGTGGTAAAAGAGAACCCAGATTGTTGGGGGCAATATGCTGACTCTGTAAAACCCTTAGAGAGATGTAAAGTGCTATGAAGTGGTTATATAACTCTAAATCCTATTGCTACAGTGTAGGAGAATTTAGGAACTGTAGTCCCAACAAGAAAGGAGGGAGGGAGATTCTACCTTATCATCAACATGATAATTTGAAAGTAATTAGTAATTAGTATTTTACTAGTGACTACATTTGTTTTTAGTTCTTGCAAAAGAAGCAGTATTTATATGAGAACTCTGCTTTAATATTGATGCTGAAGCCTTAGTACTCTTGCTTGCATATCATCGCTTTAATTCTGTGACATACACTTTTGAGCAAACTTACACAGGATTTTCCTGTCAAGAGTGACTTTGATAAAAGCAAAAGACCTGCTAGCAAGCAGGACAAATAGAGTGCAGCATTTTGGAAGCCTCAGTTTTCTCATCCCTTGAAAGTTATACATGCAGATGTGGAAATCTGCAAGGCAGTCTTTTCCACTGCAAATGAAGATATTACAACCAGCTCCTTGTGCTCTGCTGCTTTCTCTGACTGACAAAGCTGTCTGTTTGCTAGAACGGTTATAAAATTATGACTTGTGCATATATAATGTTTGTGTTTAACAAGATGACAGAAATGCCACCTTAGTAAAAATGGATTGTGGTTACAGCTGCACAATTCACATCAGACAAGATTTATTGTATTAAGGTTATGTAATCATTTCAAAGTCTGGAGCAATAATAGGAAAAGCATATACTTCAATCTACAATGCGAGATTCATTGCAGCTTTCTTATTAACTTGTAAAAGCATTAGGCCTGCATTATCCATTTTGTTACAGCTTTATTCAGCATTTCCAAAGGAAAACAGATACATAAAAATTGGAGGATACTAAATATTCAACAAGACAAAGCTATCTGAGTGACAATATATGTACATGTAACGCTTATGTAGATAGACAATAATGCTTGTATTTGCAATTTTGTGCACTTTTAAAAATCTCAGCTTTAAAAGTCTTATCTCAATAGTAGGGATCAATAGAGCTATCATTTCTCTCTATTTCTTATTCATGGAAATATATCAGGCTCAGCTGTTATCATTATTTGATTTTTATGAAGCTGTAAAATTTGAACTTAAGTGGGTTTTTTTAAAAAAAATATTTTCATTACATTTTGTACATTTTTATTTGCAATTTTTGCCTAGGGTTCACATTTCATTAAAGTTTTCCCCAATAAATTGGACTTTCACCCAATAAATGTACTGATGTTTATAAATATTTATTTCCTATCTTATTTTTTTTTTAATTTTTGTAAGCTACACTTCAAAATTTTGAGAAAGTTTCATTGGTGACTTTGTTTGATAATGTAGAATTGGTTTAAGTCATATTCAGAAATGAAACTAAAGTTATTTGTCCTACATGTAACGAAGTAAACACTTATTTAGTTCAGAGGGTCCTGTCAGTGAGATTAATTTTCATTGATTTTAGATCACTTTCTGGACTTTCTAGTTGATTGTGCTGTATTGAGATATAGATGTTGGTATTATTAGATACAAATTGTAAAATAGAATAATGATTTCAAAAACAAATGTTTATTATCCTGAATATTTATACATATAGTTTTAATTCAAAAGAAATGTTATGGAGATTCCAACCATTTTCCCTTTAAATGGATTTACTGCATCTTCTGGAGTCATCCAAATATTATTTTTCTTCAATAAGTCATGGGAAGAGTATTTATATGCCTTCAGGGATGGCTGAACAGCCATTTAAAACAGTGTGTTGTTAGTGTTAAGACTGAATGCACGAGGAAGGGCTATTCCTTTTTTTTCGCTTCTCTCCTTGAGAAAAGAAAAGAAATAAAGGCTTCTATGAGCTAACTTTTAAAATTCTTACTTATTTTAGGCAATCAGAACTCAGAGAGATCCCACAAGAATACATTTTAAAAGTTTAAGTCTGGATACTGCAATTAACTTTTACAAATTCCAGAGTCACCCTGTTTTGATCTCTCACAATCTCAAAATCAGTCAGCTTTTCTTCATTCCCTCTTTCACCATTGACAGCTATGAGACTCAATTTTCTTCTAATGTAAAAAAAAAACAAATCCCAAGATATTCTATTAATATTTGATCACTCCATTTCTGTCTAAGTCTGATTTAAGTGCTTAGTTAGGCTTTGACATTTGATTCTTTGTCCAATTTCTGGACCACAGCTATAGAAATATTAATATAGGTTTGAGTTCTCTGTCCAACATACAGATAGCTGTTTTTTTCTCGCTGAATTATAAACACCACTGTCCATATCATGACCTACTTCTGTAAGTCCTATCAATTTTAACATTGGTTTAGTACATAGAATGATTATAGATGAACTGCAATTTGACTGCAAGTTCATTGTACAGAGCCATATGTACATTTTTTTGGATCCCATTCAATTGGCAACCGGCCTTCAGCAATATTTAATACTGGTAATTATTAATTATTTGACAGTTATTAGCTTTAGCTTATAAGTTCTTGTTTGACATTGGCTGAAATCAGCAGAGACAAATGTTTTTGAACACATGAAACTGACTTCTAATAAGATGGATCCTTGCCCATCAAGTCAGTAATGGTTATTCTTTTGGGCAGCCCTCATTTTGTCATGAGGGAACCTTTTGATCCTAATTCTCCCTGATCTTCCTTTCAAATGGAATGAAACATTCAATTCTTGCAAAGTGGAAATAAATTCACTTCTGCTACCTGAAATGGAGTGAAAGCACAAAGGTCTCCACTTTGCCTTTCTTTTTTCTATCCTGAATATCATGATTAAGCTTGTATTTGGGCCATGAATAAAATTATGGTCCTAATCGGGATCAGACTGCCCCCCCCACATTAGTTTTTAATGTATTCTGAGTAAGCTGTTCATACACATTCAGATATTAGAGTTGCAGTCCAAATAGCAATAGCAATAGCACTCAGACTTACATACTGCTTCACAGTGCTTTACAGCTCTCTCTAAGCAGTTTACAGTCAACCTATTGCCCCCAACAATCTGGGACCTCATTTTACCCCCCTCAGAAGGATGGAAGGCTGAGTCAACCAAATTGATTCCCCTTGGCTGCTCCTTCTTAAAAACAAAACACATTATAAAAAGGTCCGAACTAATAATTTACAAAATGTTCCTGGATCTTAATCCAAGTAAGAGGAGGATCTGAACACTTTAGAAAACTCACCTTTCAATAAAAGCATGTTTTTCACACTCATGCAAATTATCCCAAAGGTGCTTTTTGAAAAGGCAACTGGACTTTTTTTTTCCGTGAAGATATTTTGCTTCTCATCCAAGAAATATCTTCTGAAGAACTGAAGAAACTTCTTGGATGAGAAGCATCTTCAAGGAAAAACTCAGTCCAGTTGCCTTTTGAAAAAGCAACTTTGGGACAACCATGACCTAGATGACTGAGCATCTCCATTCAATTCATGAAAAAAACGCCATGGGCACTTTTGATTAAACCTCACCACAGTTTGATTTTACATACTTATCATGCATGTATTACTAATCACATTGCTACACAATCCCAGAAACGAATAGTTTCAGGATTATCTCTCCATGCAGGTGTCACTAAATAAAGCATTGCACCATATTTAGGAATTGGAGGCTTCCCAATAACTGGTCAGCTTCTATTCTGTTTTGCACTCTCCCTCCCCCACCCACTGGTATGTATGTTTGAGTGTGTGTGTATGAAAGAGAGAGAGAAAGAGGGAAGGAGAGAAAGAGAGGGAGAGAGAGAGAGACTGTACTTCTTTATTTAAACTAAGTTTACCAGTTCCAGTTTGGGTTATAAAAAATATTGCACCAAGTTATTCCACTTTGACTTTAAGAATTTGTGTTATAAAATGTTATCTGTATCAGGGAAAATTGTAGCCTGTTTTCTAAGGAATGCAACAACTGCTTTGTAATTTAAAAATGTTGCCCAGCACAAGCTAAATATTAAAAAAAAAAACCCTTTGAAGAAAGTTATGGATTTCCTAGAATTCAGTAAGACTTTCCATATGTCTGTTTATTGAAAAAGCAATATGTTATTTATGCCTAAAATATGATACTGATTGAAACAGAAAATAAAAACACTATAGTAATATCACAATTTGTAAAACATATGTTCCTATTTCGTTTGAATATATTTTTTATATATTTAATGGAGTTAAATTTAGGTCACAGCTTTAAAAAGTCTAAACATAAAATATAGCAGTTTAATGATCTCTAAAATATATGTTTTTATTTATTTATTTTTGAAAGGTGAATATTTATTATTCTATAAAGTAAGACATTTAGGTCTACATTTTTAAAAAATCCACACATAAATTATAGTTTAATGGATTTTGTTTTGTTTTAACATATACGGATAGGGATGGAGGAACAAATTTAGTATAAAATGAGCTTTGTGAAATGAATTAAATGAATATGTCTTTTAAAAACTCAAGAACCTTCCATCTAATTATCACTAAATGTGAAGTGTGCAGTCACAACTTACTAGACAGAACTGGCAGGATAGGTTTCTTCCATCACTCTTTTTAATATAAGTGACCTTGTCTTTGACATTTTCTTAATTTTCTCACATACAATTTGGAATTTTGTTCCCTTCATTTACTCTGTGCTTTTAATTAGCTACAGTTTTTATGTCACAAACAGTAATGTGTCTGTACAGAAGTGTGCTTTATTTTTTCTGAGCTCTCCTGTGCAAAAATCTAAACGAGCTGATTCCAGGGAAAAGAGAAATAATGCTTCATGACAAAATTCTGCTTCGCATTTCTTTCCTTCAGTTTTATAGGTGGGATTTTGGGGGAGGAGGGGGTTGCTGAAGCTTGAACCAGGACTCCTCCATTGCAGCTTTTAATATTTCCTCTTTAATTCTTCAGATATTTTACTTTTTATTCTACGCACTTTGTGCAGTTTTATTGTCTATGAATGTGTACTGAAAATTAGTGAAGGAATTCAGCGAGTTCCTTTCCGATAATGAATTTGTGACATGCAACTTTCCACTATAGTCTTAAAATTTGGATTTGGAAGAAAATCCCATGTATTCATTGCAAATGGGATCAGAATAAGCTTGTTTTGGGATTTGAGATTGTAGCTCCTGAAGTGACTTCAGCTGAGGAGAAGGATTCAAAGGATTTAGAATAAGGTCCAGAATGCATGGATAAAGTTCTGAGATGACTTTTCCATCCTAAAGGATCTGAACAAAAAATCTGGGAATAATCCTTGCCATTTACTTGTATTACATGTGGAAAACAGATGAAGATTCAATCATGCACGATTGCATGGGTCCACCATCAGTGGTGGTATTCAGCCGGTTCACACCGGATCGGGCGAACCAGTAGCAAGAATTTGGCATGGATCCCCGAACTGATAGTAAGTTCTGGCTGACCACACCCCCACCCTGACATTTGCCTAAGGTATTTCTTTTTCCCCCTTCCCAATAATCAGCTGTAGATAAAATCAGCTGTGCTGGGATTCCCCTTGCTGAGAATATTATTTTTTTGATTAAATAGAATATTATTTTTTTTATTAAAATGATACCATACTTCTTTGCAGTACATCCTGTAACTGAAGAGGTTTTTTTGAAAAACAAATAGAGATGTATTGCTAGTAGTTATACCAGGTGCCACTTATTTTGCAGGGTTATGCAGGATAAATATACTTTTTCCTACTAAACTTCAAATTTTTTCAAGATGGGTTTTTAAATTTTTTTTTTCCAAAATGAAAGGCTTAATCGCTTTCCAAATTCCTTACAAACAGAGCATGGGGAGGCAAGGGTGTGATAAACAAGTTAAAAGGTTGTCAGGGCAACCGGTGCAAAATAAAAAGATTTATTTCTGAATGAGTATGATTTATTTTTGCTAGAGACAATTCAAAGCACAGAAGGGGGAGGGAAGACTTTTTATCAGTTTCCATGAAACTCTTTAAAATCTCCGAAGGTATCCCCATTTGGGTGAGAGTACTAAAGATCTAGTCCAGTGTTTCTCAATTTCTGCTTGAGAAATTCTGAGAGTTGAGGTCCACACATCTTAAAGTTGCCAAGATTGAGAAACACTGATCTAGTCTGACAGGATTCTGCCTATATGGTGTGAGCAAATAAAAACTGAACTTTGACTGGATTGTTTTGTGTTGTTCTTGGGCTGGGCCTTTCAGGCCTATTGGTTAGACTACAAAGTCAAAAGTCATGGAACAAGGCCAATAGCAAACCAATTTCTTATGTTGCCAATAAAATAACATGGAAATGTTGATCAGAAAAATTTACCCTTCTATTCCAGTGGGAGCAACCTTGACTGATATCACAAAGATAAGGCTTAATAAGAATATGTGTAGCTCAGGGTTGACTTGTAGGGTTCTTGGTGCTCTCTGAGTTGGATAGTTTGCTTGTAGAAGTAAAACATCTGCAAGCAAACAACCCAGTTCAGGGAGTACCAAGAATCCCAAAGATAAATTAGCTAGGATGGAAGGCCATGAGACATTCCTAGTGCTTTAGGCAAGATAGATAAATTGTGTGTGGATTGGGAGTGGCTGGGGATCGAAACTTCTAGACGAGGCAAATAATTCCTACATTTTTGCTAAGAAACTACAGTATATAACCATGGGTCACCCAGAGTAAAAAATAAACTTGACACTATCTTTATCATTTTGTTCTGAAGAAATTCCTGTTCATTATTTTCCTGCTGAAAGCAAAAATAAGAAAGTCTGTAATACTGACTGTTGGAAGGTACATTAAATCTGGTTTTTGTAGCCCTTAGAATGGCAATTAATTCACATTTCAGAACTATGGTTATATACTGTAGTTTCTTAGCAAAAATGTAGGAATTATTTGCGTCTTCTAGAAGTTCCAATCCCAGCCACTCCCAATCCACACACAATTTATCTATCTTGCCTAAAGCACTAGGAATGTCTCATGGCCTTCATTAGGTCAGGGAAAGATGGATAATCATTTGGGGGCTGAGACCCATATTACATTTTTCTGGGAATATGGGACACATATTATAGGGGCAATAATGGAGAAACATTTGTATATATGGTTATGGTTTGAGACAATTATTTTATATATTGATATTATTGGCCACCCAGAATAATCAGAAATGAGTTGCACACAGGCAAGGCAAATAGATTATCTAGGTGGACTTGCTTATGTTTCATGCAGCTGGGACCCAGATCTTATTTTTTTTCCCCTTACATAGTCTTTCTCCTGGGTTAGGCTTGCTTTAGAATTTATGGTACAGTATTTATTTATTTTTACCTATTTGCATACTTCATTGTATGTTGTTTCATTTAATGATGCTAAGTGGTTTACATTTCATAAAACCAATAAATCATAACCAGTTCTATGTTTTTCAGTTTTAAAATATTTTTCAAAGAGTTGTGGTTGGAGAAGTGTTGGCATCTGAAAAAAGGACTGAAAAAGGATTCAAGTGTCACATATTTATTTATTTATTTAAAACATTGTATAATTGCCTATCTTATACCAAACTCTGGGCAGCTCCCAATCCAACATCCAACAGTAATTTGTCAAACAGTGACATTGTCTCCCTCTCTTTCTTACTCTTTTCCATTGTGCAAGGGCTTATAATGGTACAGATGCAACCATATAGCCACCTTGAAGCATTTAAATATAATATGTTTGTCCTTCATCATTAATTCATTCAAGATCTACTTTTTAGATGTAATTGACAGAATCATTTTTGTTTTCTGACAATTCTGACAGAGAGTATCAATATTTATTTTTTAAGTTCATATTTTATTCAATTCTTCAATATAATGTTGGAGCATTTCTTTTTTTCCCCAGTCTGCATGGATTGCTTTTTTAAACAACTTGATGGGAGAAATTGCACATGTTTTATGCACAGTATTAGTATTATGCAGACACTGTTTTATCTATTTTTAAAAATGTAATTGGATTTGTATCATATTTGTTATTCATTGCAACCTATTCTAGTTTGGAAAGGCTTCTTAGGAGATTCATACCTATAACAGTCAAATCATAAGGCAATTCTCGCATTTAAAATAGAACTAATCACTTGTTAACATTAAACTTGATAACACAGGTTTTTCTCTCTAAGATTTCTAATTATTTGTGGGCACTGAAAAAAAATACAGTACAAGCCAGTGATTTTCAGAGTGAATATCTGAATCCACTACAATGGGAGACAACTGAAAACAAAATGGAATGGAATATGGATCCATAATCAAAGGAAGGGAACTAATGCCAGTTGGATATAGGGCAGACTCCCAATTTGGTGCCTGTCAAAATACTTGAGTATTGTAGTTCTAACGTATCTAGAAGGTCCCAGGCTGGAAAGGCTGATGCAGGAATATTTAGGCGAGAAAATTAATATAAAAATGAGACCTGATGTACTTCTTGGGCCATGCTGATTAGTAAGGAGGGTACACACAAGTAAAACAAAGGCATTAGTTTCCTCATTTGCATACAGCATGCAAAAATAAGCAAATAAAAAGACTTTAAACAAAATGAACCAGAGTTAGAATGGGGTAAACACTTTCCCATGAAATGGATTTTAGGACGGACTCTTGAACTCTTCAGTGGCAAGACAGATTCATTTTCAATGGGGGTTGCTCTTGCTATCTTCAGCTTCATTTGTAAGACCAATTACAGAGCATTCTGTACAACAATTACTGGCATTAAAACCACTCTGTTCCGTTTGATGAATTTTAGTAGTAATTGAACAGAAGAACCCATCAACTGAAAGACTGTCCAATCATGTCTGCCCACATGCTGAACTGTAATTTCTATTCCTCATATGCAGATGCAGTGTAAGACCATCAAGTCTCTTCTGAGCTAGCTCAGACTTGTAGACTAATTTCAAAACTTTTGATTTTCAAAAGAATTTAAGTCTAAAGGATTCTAATCAGCCAGAGTGCCTGCTTTTCAACCCGATAAATGCAGCCATTGCCAGAGAAAAGTAAGAGTACTGGTAGTGTGATATCTTTTATTAGGTGAACATATGTTGATGATAATGTGAGCTCAGATTAAAAATGTTTGACATCAAGTAGAAGGAAAAACTGACAATCTGCATCTCTTTCAAAACATACCATAATTTACTGTATATGGTAGAATGAATGCCTTGTTTCCTTAGAGTTGTAGTGGGTACTGTTCTTACCTAGGCTTCCCCAACAGCATGAAGCTGACTCCTTGTCCCGATAAACCCCTTTTATTTAGTTTACGGTGAATTCCTCTCCAGCAAAGTCCCTGCCAATAGTCTTTCAAGATATTTCACAATTAAAGACCTTTGTCAGGCTTGGAGAGTTGCCAGGTCGATATCTTTCAGATGCCACACTATAGCAGACAATACTTGGCAAGAATGCAGGAACAGATCTTTACCCAAATGAACTAGTTGTTTCCTGCAAAACCCCACTCCCCTTGCACTCCTCTTTGATTCCCTATGGGAGGGGGCATTCACCGTCCACCTGTGGCTTTATTCCCAAGTCAACCCTTATTCCTTAGCTGTTCCCTTCTTCTGGCAGCTCTGTGCACGCGCACACAGGGAAGAGGCTCCAGCTGTTCTTCTGCCTTACTGATGTCCAACCTCGAAGGCAGCTGATAACTGTCAGATGGCCATGGCCCCATCTCTGCCTCCGATGCAGAGCACCATCAGAGCTTTCCCCAGACTCCAGGACTGGTCCATTTTCCTCCCCAACCTCTTCCTGTTGGATTCTGCTGCCAGCTCTGCTGGCCGCTGGTGGGCCACAACAGGTCCCTTTTAATTTAGTCTCCTGCCCTATTCAAATAAAATCAAATCTCCTAAATATCACCTCTTTAAAACTTCTATGATTTCAGCCAGAGTTAATAAAGAAGTAACATTTGAAATTTGGGAGGCAAACCTTGCATAATATTATAAAATGGTTATCATGGTAAGCATAAACATCCATGTTACTTCAAAGACATGACACTGATTCTTTCCCCAATGATGGTATTTTCATATCTTTTTTATTTCTTTTGGGTTGGTGGGCCCATTTCCAAATAAAGTGCTGGACTAAACTCTGAAGATGTAATCAAACAAAGTGTATTTGAGCCTATAGGCACCCTGAGTTAGAGAGCAATGGTAGAGAATCTACCAGGAAGTGTTCTTACAACAATTTGCAATCCTTAGTCTTATTTGGAATAAAAATGAGAAATATTTATATCCAGTTAAAAGGTGGGGATTTTAAGTTTCCCAATGTCTTTCAAGCCAGTTCTCCCCCCTCCCCAAAAGCAGGATTCTTTCTGATGTTTCATAACCAAAATTGTTACAAAGTGTTAGAGCCCTAGTGTAGTAATGGATAATGTGCAGTATTGCAGGCAAACTTTGTCCACAGCCTGGAGTTTGATCTTGACAAGACTCAAGGGTGACACAGTCTTTTAACCTTTCAGGGCCAATAAAATAAGGACTCACATTGTGCGGCAGGAGGGAAAAAAGCTTGTAAGCTCTCCAGAGAGTGTTGTAAAGTGCTGTAGCACTTAGACTTATATACCACTTCATAGTGATTTATAGCTCTGTCTAAGAGATTTACAAAGTCAGAATATTGCCCCCAACAATTTGGGTGCTCATTTTACCAACCTCAGAAGGATAGAAGGCTGAGTCAACAGCTGGAGTTGGCAGAGTTAATTTGCAATACTGCATTTTAACCCCTGAGCCCCCATGGCTATGGGATGGTATATAAGCTTTAAGGATAAAAAAGGAAGATAAAAATACAAACTCCTAAAAGTGAAACATGTTTGCTAGAATTCTATAGATTGAAGGAGAGCACTTTCCTTTGCTGAAACTCTTAAAGTCTTATTTGCTTAAATTATAAAATAAATTTTGATGGTCTTTGAAAAGATGGACAACAGTGAAACATTCTCCAGCATATTAACCTGGGAAGAGTCTAGTGTGCCTTGGAATCTGCCTTGTAAAGATGGGAGAGAAATAGAAGATGGAATTTGTTTAGAACAGGCCTAGGAAAATTGGACTAGATTTGGCCATTGCTTTGGTTTACTGCACATCTTCCAGAAAAATCAGTAGCCAAGAGGCAAGTTCCTCTTCCACTTCCTCCCCCTTGAATAGATAGAAATAGATAAATTTCCATCTCTATTTTCTCTCATTTCTCTGCAGTGATAAGATTTACACTGTAAGCTGAAATTCATTCATTCATTCATTCATTCATTCATTCATTCATTCATTCATTCATTTATTTAATTTTATTTTTGTCGATTGCTCACAAGATAATAGGTATAAGTAAAAAACATAGTTATGAATACATGAATACATATAAGAAAAATAAAAAATAAAAGAAACAATAGGACAGGGACGGTCACCACATTGGTGTGCTTATGCACTCCCCCTTCAGACCTCTTAGGAAAGGGGTGAGGTCAATAGTATTTGATTTAATTTGGCTTTATGATTACCCCCTATCTTCTCAAATGTCCCTCCCTCTTTCCACAGATACATTATATTTAAACCCGACCTCTTAGCCTTCTCTTGACCTGGAAAGGATATTAATTTCCAGGCAATAAATAATAAGGTTCTATTTTCTGCTCAGAAGTTTAATAGCCACATTAGGGGGCTGGAGCTGATACACCCATTTAGAATTTTAAGAATGTAGATACTTTTGCAAAATGGCTTCTGGGAAGCACTTACCTATTGACAAAATGGCTACCTTGGTGTCAGCTCCCTTGGTAGACCAGACTAGAAAATTAATCCCACAGGAAGGCTAAAACTACTTTTATTTAGAGTAGCTATTGTTATGTTTGGAGCATGGGCGAGAAAGAATGGAGACAAGCCTCTGAACGGTGAACTTCAGCTCTTTATTTACATAGTGACTTCTAGCCTCTATAGTAGTTTTAACCTGCCTTAAATAGGCAAACCCCAGTAACTATTAACCAATAACCAACGAGGAGCGCTAGCTCTCATAACCAATAGGAACTCTCTGTTAAGGGCCAATCGGATTCCCCGGAGCGGGCCAATTCGATCCAGCCGTTTAACAACCAATCAGAAGTACACGGCCAGAACCCTGCACTTTACTCCAAGCTCACGCTTTATTAAAACTTTATAAATTCACAACACCCCTTCCCCCTGGCTTCTGTTTGCAGGGCGCAGTTACATAGTCCTTTAGGTAGGACGGTTGCTTTATTAGTCTCTTTGATTTTCACTGTGTCATTTGGCTGTAATCACGCTGAGGTAGATCGTTGTTTGGCAGTGGGGCTGTTTCTGGTTCAGAGTTCATTTCCCCGTCGTTGCCCATGTTCTCTGTTATTCCCTGAGGTTCAACTGTTTCCCTCTCTGGTTCCACTTCCTGAGTCTCTATTATACCATTGTTCCCTTCGAACGGGTTTTCTTCTTCTTGGAATTCATCTTCTTCCGTACCTCCCCCCCCAGTCTGGTCATAGGGGAGTTCAGGACTGCCCGCCAGAAGCCGTGATCGTAATTGATTGATATGGCGTTTCCATAGTCTATCGTCAAGGCATTGTACAAGGTAGGATCTTGGGCCGGTTACACGAACTACTGTCGCCTCCACCCACAATGGGTTGCCCGATAGGTTTTTAGCGTATACCAAATCTCCTACCTGGAAGGCACGACAGCGGCCGCTGGATCCTAGTGGATTTTCCAGTTCGTAAGCTGGGTGTAACCGGTCGAGGTGGGAGCGGAGTTTTCATCCCATTAGCAGTTCGGTGGGAGTTTTGTTGGTGATGCTATGTGGTGTGATGTGTTGTAAAAAAAGGATTCAATTGATCTTGTCGTCAATGTTGTCGTAGTCTACCTTCTGTAAGGTTTTCTTCACAAATTGTACCATGCGTTCTGCTTTGCCATTGGTCGCAGGGTGTGCAGGCGAGGTGAGCACATGTCGAATGCCTTGGTCAGCGAGGTACTGCTCGAATGACAGTGCTGTAAATTGGGGCCTGTTATCGGATACCAGGACGTCTGGTAGTCCGTGGGTTGCAAATAGTCTTTCCAAGGTTTTGATAACCGCCTCGGAGGTTGTAGTCGTCATGCGATGAATCTTGAGCCAATTTGAATAGGCGTCAACAGTAAGTAGAAAGGTGTGGCCTTTGGTCGGCCCCGCAAAGTCCAAGTGAATTCGGGACCAGGGTCCGCGTGGTGTCTCCCATTCAGTAGGAATGGCTTTAGGTGGGGCGTTGCTCACTTCCTGGCATTTTGGACAAGCTTTAACCCAATGTTTGATTTGCTTGTCAATGCCCGGCCACCATGCGTAGCTTCGCGCAAGGGCTTTCATTTGCATGATGCCGGGGTGGCCATCGTGCAAGGTTCTCAGAAGCACTTTCTGGAGTCGTTCTGGTATAACGACTCTATCGCCCCAGATGACACAGACTTTTTGGGAGAACAACTCGGTTTGTCGAGTCTTGAATGGTGTGAAGTCATCTGATAATTGGTCCAATGGCCATCCGCGTTGTACCCAGCTTAGGACTCGCGCTAAGGTGGGGTTGCATTTGGTTTCTCTCGTGATATCTTGGGCGGTTAATGGCAGCGAATTGAGCACCTCAATTTGCAACGTGGTTACTGTTGGTGCAGGATCGTTGAGAGTCTCTGGAAGTGGTGCTCGGCTCAATGCATTGGCGTGGGGAATGGCTTTCCCCAGGCGGTATTGCAGCCGATAGTTATAAGCAGCTAAGAATTCTGACCATCGAGTCATCCTAGGGGATAATATGTAGGGAGTCGGCTTATCTCTGGCTATTATCCCCAATAATGGTTTGTGGTCAGTCACGATAGTAAAAGCCCGGCCATACACGTACACGTGGAATCTTTTAACGGCTGACACAATTGCGAGGGCTTCTTTATCGATTTGTCCATAATTTCGCTCAGTTTTTGAAAGTGTCTTTGAAAAATATGCAACAGGGGCTTCATTCCCATTAGGCAGTACATGGCTCAAGATGGTGCCCACTCTGAAAGGCGAAGCATCATATGTTATATTTAACGGTAAAGTCTCGTTATACTGCATGAGTACAGAGTCAGAAGTGAGCAGTTTTTTCACGTTGCGGAACACCTGTTCTTCTCGGTGACACCAAAACCAATTTGCTTTCTTATCTAACAACCGGTGTAACGGTTCAGCGACCGTTGCTTTATGTGATAAAAATACATTATAAAAATTGATGAGGCCTAGGAACGCCTGGAGATTGGCCTTGTTTCGTGGCCTGGGAGCATTTTTTATCGCCCTTAGTTTACTTTCAGTAGGGTGAATACCCTGGCTATCAATTAGGTACCCTAAAAACTCAACACTGTCAGTACACAATTTACATTTGTTTTTCTTTATTTTAAGACCAGCCTCTTGGAATTTTTTTAGGACTAATTTTAACTGGTCCTGTAAGATTTTTTTTTGTGGGGCTGCAATTAATACATCGTCAAAATAGGGGACCACGCCCTTAATCCCTTGTAATAACCTCTCCATAAGGCTCTGAAAAATCCCCGGGGCTACACTAACTCCGAATTGAAGCCGGGTACATTTAAAGGCACCTCAGTGCATCACAATTGTTTGTGCCAGTGCCGTCTTTTCATCAACAGGTAGTTGCTGATATGCCTGAGCTAAGTCTAATTTAGCGAAGACTTTTCCGCCCCCCAGGGAGTGAAGGAGATGCTGCACCACCGGCACTGGATATGCATTCTGCTGTAGGGCATGGTTCAAAGTGGCCCGGTAGTCCCCACAAATTCAGATCGACCTGTCTGGCTTAATGGGTGTTACGATTGGGGTTTCCCATGGGGAGTGATCGATGGGCTCTAACACCCCCTGAGCTCTTAGTTTGTCGAGTTGTTCGTCAATTTTCGACTTTAAGGCAAACGGAACTCGACGGGGCTTAAGTCGGATGGGAGCTATCTTTGGGTCTAGACTGAACGAAATCGGGGTCCCCTTGTACTCACCTAAGCTGTCCACGAAGACGTCCCTGAACTCATGGATGAGGTCTCCCTCCCAGTCACTTCCGCTGACTTGGTTTATGCCGGCCACTTCAATGCCGAGTGGCGTGAACCATTGGAGGCCTAGTAGGCTAGGCCTGTCTCTATCGATGACAGTTAGTGGTAAGTACGCTGTGTGCTTCTTGAAGGAGACTCGGACTCGGCAGGAACCAATGACGGGGATTCGATTCCCTTGGTAGTCTTGAGGATGAGTCTTTGGAAGTGGAGATCTTGGCGTTGAATCGTGGGGATGAGTTGTTGAAGGGTCTTCCAGGACACCATCGAGAGGGACGATCCCGAGTCGACTTCCATGTCGCAAGGCTGGTTCTTGATGGCTACTGTGACTCGTATTTTCTTGGTGTCTAAAGCTGAGGTGTGACCGATAGTGATAGTATGGTGAGCCTCTTCTCTCTGCAAAACTCAATTTCTGTAGGAGTGGTTTACTGGCTCTCGCTGTACAGGACGGTTTCCTGTCGATTGGTGATAGTTAGTCCCTTTTGAGGCCTGGCTGAGGCCTGGCAAGCTTCGGCAGACCGATGTGGCCTCGCTTTCCGCACTCATGGCAGAGCGCGTCACGGAATTTGCATTCGGACCTGGCATGGTTGGCCCCACAGTGGTGGTGGTCCCAGTCGGACCGCAGTCGATGGACCCCTTCTTCGTCGCTGTCTGAGGATGAAGAGAGGTCCTCGTGGTGCGTCGTTGCAAGCTGCCCTTCTGACCTGGATAAAATGTCGCTTGTCGGTGGTGGTACTGGAGCACGGTTTCGGCGTAGTTGTGCAGCCGACTTCCTGGTTGCTTCTGCTGCAGTAGCATCGGTGATGGCGTCAGCAAGGCTGATGTCGCCTTTCGCCATCAGCTTGCTTTGAATGCCTGATGCATCTAGTCCCAGAACTATACGATCTCTTAGTGCTTGTTCTAAATCGGTGAACCCGCAGAGGCCTTCCAAATTTCAGAGGTCTGCTATGAAGTCGGCCACGCTTTCTCCCTTTCGCTGGCTCCTCCGATAAAACTCGTGGTGTCTCATGAGCGTAGGCACGGTCGGTGCGTAGTGATCTCATAGGAGAGGTTCGAGGTCATCCCAATCCATCACCTTCACTTCTCGGGGTTTTGCTAGTGCTTTAGCCATCTTAAATACGGTTGGACCGCAATGCGTTAGGAACACCGCCCGTTTCTTTCCTGGTGTGGCGTCCTTTAAGTTGTTGGTTTCTAAGAACATTTGGAAGCAATCCATGTAGGACTCCCAGTCCTCCTGTACTGGATCGAACGGAACGGGTGGTACGACGCCGCTGGACATGGTTCCGTTGTGTAGCGTCATCTGTCACGTGCTCGGTGTTCTTCAAAGTTTCATTGGTTCAGATGTCTCCACATCCCATCCTCGTCACCAGTGTTATGTTTGGAGCATGGGCGAGAAAGAATGGAGACAAGCCTCTGAACGGTGAACTTCAGCTCTTTATTTACATAGTGACTTCTAGCCTCTATAGTAGTTTTAACCCGCTTTATATAGGCAAACCCCAGTAACTATTAACCAATAACCAACAAGGAGCGCTAGTTCTCATAACCAATAGGAACTCTCTGTTAAGGGCCAATCGGATTCCCCGGAGCAGGCCAATCCGATCCGGCCATTTAACAACCAATCAGAAGTGCAGGGCCAGAACTCTGCACTTTACTCCAAGCTCACACTTTATTAAAACTTTATACATTCACAACAGCTATAATAACAGAGTCTTACAGGTTTGATTGTGCTATACCACCTCCTCTCCCTTTTTGTGAATTAGGGAAGTATCTGTTTGATCCTCCCTTCATATTTTATATTTGTTGTGAACTTAAGCTGTGCATCAACCTTCTTGCTTTGGTACATATCTTCCTTAAGGTCTACATTTGGAAGGTATAATCAATAATAAAGCACTCATCTACCGATATGGTGTCCAATAGCTTCTTTAGGCTACAAGACATTTTATATTATTCCACTATTTTTTTCTTTTTCTGGTCCTGGTTTACCTTTTCTACAAAAACTCATGGAGTCCATTGGGCTTTTCACAGAAATAAAGATGGAGGAATCTGGAACTTTTTAAAGACTTGACTCTAAAAAGTTGAAGATCAATTGAGGAACTAAATGAGGACCAAAATCTTGAAGATCTGCAGACAAAGGAAGGCTGTGCTTAGATGGTTTTCAGGCCTGGAAATTATAGGATAACAGTAACTTATTATTGTTTATAATATTTATTATAATATTCATAACAAATATTTATATTTATAACAAATCTGTTATAGGTATGATGATATTTTCTGCTGAAGTTATTAGAAATACTGCCCTTAATGAGGACTTATGCCCGGTGTGAGACTTTAGCCAGTGTGCATGCTAAGACTGAAATAGTCTACTTTCAGTGATTCATAAATTCACAAGTGGATAACTGCAAATGTGTTTCCCCTAATTCCATCTAGCCTCAGTGCTATGTTTAACTTAGGACTTCTGCCCTTGCTCCCATCAGTGCTTCTCAGGATAGTAGGTAGGAATAGCAGCCCATTGATGGAACTGCCTTTTAAGGAAAGTTCAGTCTGCCCCTTAACTTTAAGGAAAGTTCAGTCTGTCGGCTTATTATAAATGACAGTCCTGGAAAGTTGTTCATGGACCTTTTAATCTTTGTATTACATGGGTATATTTTTGTTGCCTTGTCTTATTTATAACATTCTTTAATGGAAGTTTTTTAAATTGTTTTTCCCCCCTTTTGTACCCACTTAGAGGAAAAGTAGAACACTCATCACTACAACTTTCTGATTCCTTCTCTATTGTGAAAGTAACTCAGTCCAGGAGGAACGGGGAGGAATTGTAAAATCTGGAGAGCAGAACCAGATTTGTGTGCCTGAGTAAATTGATTTTAAAAACACAAATAAACCTCTTTTTTGAGGGCACTGTAAATAATTACAGGTCAGAAAACAAACCTGCTCTGAATAAAATCATATTATAAAAATAACTGATATATATATTTAAACCAATGACTGCAGCAGGCTTCATTCATATAAAGATAGAAATAACTTTTTTATTATATTGGTATAGTAATTGAGAGTATTTTATAAATACTGTATAAAAGCAGTAGAAATAGTAGAAGGTAGTGAAAGATGAATCTTTTAATAAAATAAATAAGCTATGTACTTATAAACAGAAGTAAGGAAAGGAAAGAAAATGTATTTTTATTTTTCCTTTCCAAATGGGAATATTCATATTTTGTTTTTAACAAAATTTGGAGGAAGAAACCAAACAATATAAAGAGCTCTAAACATTAATGACCCTGCAAATGCTTGAACTACGGATAAAATTTACTGAAGTTCCAGTGATACAGAAGAGTCCATTTGATAAGAAAGTTCCCAATAAATTACAGTACTTTCTTCAATCTGATGAAATGGCAAGTTAAAAACACCCACCCAGGCCCCTTGCCAGCAGAAGGATCAAAGCAAACACTAGGCAAATAGAGGCTTTATGTGTTGTGTGTTTGCATTTAGTTCTATAACCCGAGACAGACATGAGTGTGATGGTAACATTTAGCAGGCAATGATTATAAATAGATTTATTTAAAAAAAAAAAAAGAGGGACAGATAAGAACTTGCAATTAAAAAAGAAAAATTATGGAATAGTAGCTTTTGTTTGTAATGTATATGGATAGCTAATAGATAGATGGACAGACAAACAGATAAATAAACCACATTGCAATCAGATAAGCAGACAAAAGATCTGGGTATCATCTGGCTTATCTATCCATATTCACTGGATTGCTAATGGATTATAGCATTCTAAATTTTTCTATAAGATTATCCATGATATTCTAACATCTGTTATTAGTTAGTTTCTTCAAATGTAAATAGATTACATTTTTTTTCATTGTCACTACTTTTAACTTCAGATAAAAACAATCATCTATATTTTTAAAATTCTACCGAAAAAGAGCCCTCCTGTGTTTTTGCATGATATTTTCCATGTGCAAGAATTAAAAGTAGTTTTTGTTTAATCACCATTACAACACGTTAACCTTGTGCCACTCAAAGGGTGAATTTGAATTATACTCCTTTTTCTTTCACTAAGCAGAGGTAAGAGAGGCTCAAGGAAATTTTAAGTACATATAAGGTACATATAAGAGAATGTGCTAGGAGAACAGCTATTTATTGGTACCTATTATTGGTACATTTCCTGTTTTAGGATATATTTTGTGCAGTTCTTCTTTTCATAGATTGCATGAAATATTTTTTACAGATGGATATGGTGCTTTTAATGATAGTATGGGCAGAAGGTCCAAAATTTGTAATTGATTTAATCAGTTTCTCAGTCTGAAATATTTTTCTTTACATCTTTTTGTGTTCCATAATGCTAGTACTTTTTTAAAAGTCTAAATTAACATAGAAGATAGCTACTTATGCATTGATATCATTAGAGATGTTGTACACATGTACTAGGAAAGAGAACACATTAAAAGAAAGAGGATTACCTCCCTCCCCCAGTTTACTTGAAGTAGTCAGACTCCAAAAAAGATTGAATGGTTTATTCCTCTGTAAATTGGAAGTTACTGTGTAGGTATAGATAGTTGTATAAAAATTATTTTTTAAGTTTTTGCTCAAAAGGAGTAACAGTAGTAACAAAACATTCTGTATCTTTACTATATGGAAATTGAAATGCTGTCTGCTGCTTATTAATGTTAAAATAATAAATCATTAAGTGAAGCAAACATTTAATGTTCTGTAGGCTGTTTGAGCAGCTTTTTAAAAAAAATTCATGAGATCTAGAAACATTCATCCATGATTTGATTTGATTTGATTTTTAAAAATGATCTCTGAAAACACTTGGTTCTCTACAACTTGAGCACAGCTGTATAGATCGTTAGACTTCTTGACTGGAAGCTGTTGTGGTTCAGTCATACTCC
The DNA here is from genome assembly GCA_033807585.1 of Hydrophis major. Taxonomy (NCBI): domain Eukaryota; kingdom Metazoa; phylum Chordata; class Lepidosauria; order Squamata; family Elapidae; genus Hydrophis; species Hydrophis major. The sequence goes on along the minus strand of CM066330.1, from coordinate 233,065,150 downwards.
ATTATTAGAAGCCTGTCTGCCTTTTAAGCATAGTATTTGCTGTTATAATAATAATAATAAAAAAGGGAAGGGTTTGTTTTTAATTTGTGGGTTTTTTTAAGCACTGCAATTAGGAAACCTGTTAAATGCTAGCAATTCCCAGCATAATTCTATTAAATCCTGCCTGTAAAGTTAATGTTACAGACTTTTTAACAGATGTTTTAATTAGACATTGTTATTAAAGGGAGCACTGTAGAAATTAAAACCAGCCCTAAAATGTGTTAACACAGACATTTTTGCCTGTGTTGTATAGATGGCAGCAGCAGCCTTAGTAATGAAAGCAGAAAATAAAATAAAAAAAAACAATTCAGTGGTTAGTTGGAAGGACATAAAACAAAACAAAACCCAGGTTTCTTTGAATATATGTGCTGCTCAGCTTATAACATGGCAAGGAACTAGCTGTAGAATTTTGCATCCTCAGGCCATTATACAAAAATGAAGTGCATTCTAGGATAGCAAACGTATTTTAACAGTTAGGCTCACCGGCATAGATATGTGACTGTTCCACAAAGGGTAAAATTTTCAGAGGATAATATTCTTTTGAACTACATAACCACTAGCTGGAATCTGACAACTGAACAACATAAATGGATTCTCTGTGCCCTTGTTATAGCTAAAAGACTGATATTGCAACATTGGAAAGATGAATGTATAGCCCCTTTCATGCAATGGATTGAAACCTGATTAGCACTAATTAGCACAGTGCTAGACCTGATTGCAATTGCTACCTATGAGTAGATTGCCTATAGACATAGACTTTGTGTGAATAAATAGGGGACCTTATACAAAATACAATAGATTAAAAATGAATGTTCTGTAACTGTGTTAGACACATACACACACGCACTTTTGTAATGTTTGCATTCAATAATTATATATAGAATTTTAACTGTTTGCTGTTACAATGACATGCATCTTATTATTTCTGTTTTATTTTTCACTTAGTTTTAAGCACATTTTTGATAATGTGCATATCTTTGTGTTTTGTTCCTTTCATTTTTTTCTTCTTTTTACTGCTATTGTTTTAAAAGCAATAAAATTTTTCTTAAAAAAGAAAAAAGAAACCATCTCACCAGCATATTCAATAAGGGAATGGTTTGCAAGACCAAAAACAAAAACCAAACTTTTTCCTTAAGAAGAAAAACATTAGAGTGATAGCACTGCAGAAGAGAGCAATATTTTCTGATTACGAGCAACAGCACCTTTCCTGTCACCTGCTCTTTAGCCTAAGTGAATGAAGGGGTATCAGGAATTTCTGCTGAGTCAAATTCCACCCTATCAAATAAGAAGATTAGGTGGCAGTACTGTGTCTCTGCTTCTCTCTCCTCTATTACCTAGTTTATCTGTAAATGCGGCAAAGCCAAATTATGTATTTTTCCTGACACATCGGGTTTGCATATATGCAATGTGAAAACAGTTTCAAGTTGGCTAGGTTTACATAGAGTGCTCAGAGACATTACACTATCTTGGGGCCAGAAATCATATCAATCCAGCTAATTGTCACTTCTTCAACATCCAATAGCCTGTCCTTAGTCTTCACACATTGTATTAAATGCTTTAAACCATAGTTTTGTTGAATAATCAGTTCTGGCCTGGCCTCATGCATTACCCAGAGCTGTAAACCATAATTTACATATCACAATGGCTGAAATCTCATAAAAGCTCAACAAAACTGAAACCTTTACCAGTTCTTGAAATAAATGAGAGGAGAGAATCCTTGCTCACTCAGCCCCAGCTGCTGTCCTCCGCAGAAGAAATTTGAGTTTGCATATGACAAAGGAATAGGAGAAAACTCATTTTCAATTCTCTGTTAACTTTGATTAGCCATAATTAAATGTGCATAGCCAAGGGTGTAAAACTTGAGGCTTATGGGCCAGATGCATCATGTGCTGGCCACGCACGTGCCCAATTTAGTGAAGAGGAAAAAAGTCATGATATGTCATATGATGACACTGTGATGATGCGAGTTTGACACCCCTGCCATAGTCCTTTGAACTGATCTACACTCCTTTGCAACATGAGTATAGTAAAGTAGTTTTCTTGGAAATAGAACAGGCTTTTATCTTTTTATGAGATGTTCCCTATCTCGCCTACAGTTCTAAAGTTCCTGATGCCTTATCTAAATAATATCTAGATCTGACGCTGTTCAACTTTTCAAGTAAAATGGCTATGAAACAACAAATAAAATGCATGATTTGGCTCTCAACATGTAAAAGTGAAAATTGCCTGTGATTAAATATCTTCTGTATAGCAGGAGCTGTATTTCACAAATTTGGCCAGCATTATACTTTTCCAAATAGATATATTTATTTCTAAGGTTTAGAAACTGCCTTTCCATCAATAGAAACCTTGCAACTAATAGAGGGGGATCCTTCTTCTCTTCCAACATGGTCAATAAAAAAGAAAGATTGCATATGCTGATTTAGAAATAATATATAATTTTGTAATACAACACTTAAGTAGCACAGTTACTTATACTGTAAGTATAATACTGTCCTAATACTACAATTACTATAATTTAATTGAAAATACAATGCAACCTAATCATACTGATAAATTTTAATGATAGTGTGTGATAGAGGTTAGGAGAACACCATTCCTCAATCAGCTATTCAGGGGCTAAAATATTGATGAACACTATTTTCCTTTCTTCTGGTGCCTTATCCCTATATTCAAACCTGGTATGCGGATGGCTTTTCATTGGAGAATTATACTATAACAGCGCTTCAGATAAAGGTCGGTCCTGTGTGTGAGATCATACACAGACAGCTTTTCTGTCTGACAACAAATTGGCCTCTTATCGTTTTGTAGCATAATGGAAGGTGATTCCAGGAAATATGAACAAGGGAATAACTGTATTATTTCCAATCATTTCCTTTCTTTGACCTGAACCCCTTCTCTTTCCTTTGAAATAGGGTGGTATGTAAACATACACACACATGTTAGTGAATGAATGAGAGGAAGTCATCTTACAAATCTGCAATGCATGTCCTGTACTTCTGGTGACATCACAAATCACCGTTCAGGGGCCCATATTTTGATATCCCCATAGTCCTAATATTACTACCAGGACCTTGCATTTTCAGGAGATTTTTTATTATACCATAATAGATGGATCTGACATTTTAAGGCTCATTCGTAGTCACCTACCCTCTATCAGAGATAGCAGCATATTGCAAAATAATTTTTAATAACAAAGGGAATTTTTCTGCTCCCATATAAAGCAGAACTAAACGCTAATAGAACTGAAAAGGCACACAACCCACAAATGAATAAACATGGGAAAACAAGGACAATCTTGCACCAATTCATGCAAACCTTTCTCTTTTTTTGTCTAAAGTCAATGATTCTTCAAATAAAATTTCAGAATCCAAATCCATGGGTCATATAGTGATTCTGATTAGAGAAATAAACATGGGAACATTAGCATTGTGAAAATGGAATTAATTTACTGGATGAGAGAAATATAAACAAAAGATCCAGGCTGTTGCAAAGATTCTCTACTATGATAACTTGCAACATACAATAAGGAAAATATACAAAACAATATATAATAAAGAATAATACTGCATTTACAATAGTTAGATTTTAAAAAAAAATGAAAGCTGCCTTTGGCATGTATCTGTAATATCAGAATATTATTCCTCTTCCATGAAAAGAACTAATTATTTGTGTCCATAATGGCAATAGTCTTAGTTATTCTATCAAAACAATTCTTAGTATACTCTGCTCTGGGTATGCCCTGCAATTCGCATGTGTTCCAGATTTTTTTAGCATCACTTTGTATTATTGCAAAAACATGAGGAAATAACATAGATTATCCTTAAATATACAAAAATAACTGTCTTTACATACAGGTTGGGGTTCTGATATCATTCTAATCAGTGCTAGAACCCTGATCATTGGCCATGCTAGATTGTATGGATGTATTGACAACATTTGGATGATGATTATGATGATGATGATGATAAAATATCCTTATTTAGTAATAGGAATAAACTTATTATCATAGCTAAATCTGATAAAAGTCATATCATGCAAATTGCAATGTGTCGTACATATAGTTAAAATCAAATTATTTTTCAACACAACACATAGCATCAACTTTATTCTATTTGCTAAAAGCTAGCTGACCTAATGGACTCTGCTTGATTTCATATAGTACATATGAATATAAAAATCAGCAATCAGCATATTTCACAACACTCATTTCAAAATGTTTAGTTTTTAGTCAGCTGCTCTAAAATAATAAACACAGTCCTGTGGTGCTGTTGTATCATCGTTCATTTAAAAAAATGGTTTTCCATCCTTGTCTTCCATTTAAAGGGATATATGAATATTGACATCCTCCATAGATGTATGCAACAAAGTTTGCTCTGGCCCATTTAGGATGCAATTTTTTTCCATTTAGTGTGGAAAGAGTATTGCATTAGAAAGACCATGAGGGGATTTGATCAAATATTTTAGAGTTCTTGGGGCAACAACTGAAGATTATTTTTCTGATAAGGAAACCCAAACATTGCTGCAAGAAGAGGAAAAGTAGGCAAATGACCAGTATAAGCAACTATGGTTCAGCAATATGTTTTTTAAATTTATGAGGTATAATTGTGGATTATTCAGTAGAAATAGCAATTGTTTTTTGGCAAAAATGCAAGCAAATAACTGCATCATAAATTATAACTTTTAAAACAATATTGTATTAGTCAATTGACTCTCATTTACCTAGCTGTAAATTTGCTATACATATCCAATTTTCTTGCATATAAAATACTGTAAAGGCAAGGAAAATGTTTATAAATTATCAAAAATAGGACTTCTTTCCACAGATATCTCAATTGTACAAACTGATTATGAAAGCATAATGTATGTAAATGAATGAAAGGAAAGGCACATTCACAGGGAATGGAGGACCCAGGTTGTGAAACTGATAGGTGATGTAATCTTTGCCCGTTTTCTTGATGTCTTAAGACATCAGCACTATGCCACCACATTCCTAGAAGCAGAAAGATCCTACAGATGCCATTGGAACCAGATGGCTTTCTGGAGAAGCTATTTAGTTTTGGCTGCAATACAACCAGAGAAAAGGAATCCACCATCTCTTTAAATAATTGGTTCCACTATTCAACTACTGTTATTGTTAGGAAGCTGTTCTTAATGTACAAATGAATTTGCTTTCCTGTAATCAATGTTAATTGAAGAAGTGATAACATTCAAATTAAAGTTTCATAAAGCTAAGATGCACTCATGTGCTATAGGTACAATTAACTTTATAGAATTTATACATTTAAAATTTTATGATAATTACCAATGATTAACTACAGAAACCTATCATATTCTGATAACCAATATTTTGGGAAATCACTATTTGCATGGCACCTATATTTGTGACTGTAACAAGGACAGGGTTTTCTTTAAAGGCAAGATGTGAGCAAAGTCCCACTTCATTTAGATTTCAATCATGTGATTAAATCTGCCATCTTGTCTTTTTTTAATTCTTTGATGCAAATACCTCTGTGAATAGGTCACTATAGAGACAGCAATAATATTTCTTAGAATAATGAAATTTACACAATTAGAAATAGTAGCATATCAGACTAGTCCTTTAGAAAATAATTATGGTTATTGTTAACACTAAGAACTGAACAATATGTAGAATTCAGTCCATATTTCTAGTTCAAATGCTGGATTGTTTTCAGCAGCAGCAGCAGCAGTCATCCATATAGGGGATTAAAAGAATAATTTACCAGATCTCAGCAGACGTGGAGTAAGATGTTAACCCTTTCCTTCCTTGTTGTTGTCCTCAACTGAAATGCTAATAACATTGGGATGAAGTTTCAGATGAATTTCTCCAACATATCTGTGGAGGAAAGAGTCCTTAAGATCACATTAAAAGAGGATTAGATTTATACTTTCCTTGTTCATTGATGCAACTGGCATTTTATATCTTCCTTCCTAGACTCAGGTAATGTAATTTGCCTGTTTGTACAGACAGAACTAAAATACACAGACACTGTTTACAGAACATTCCATTTAACTCTGTGTTTATTGTAATTATAGGCAAGTGCATATAATACTGGATAGCTTCACATTTTTGGAAGCAGTTTGGAGCCAAAGCTAAGAAATTCTCAGTGTTGTGACAAAGCAAAGCAGTGTTTTGGTTGCATTGTGCCTTGCTTTGCAAAATGGGAAGTGTGATAGTAGCAGTGGTATTAAATCACCACCAGGTTGAAGCATTCCATCTTAAGTTTTGCATAACTCTTCTCCGTATATGTCTGGTTTATATAAATACAGGTATGTTCAACTCACCCTACAAAGCACATAATCATTGGGCATGAAGGATGCAATCTGTTCTTCTGAGGCAATGTCACTTGTTTTTAGTTTATATAATGTTTTTAGCTGGTTTAGTTTGCTTAATTTGCCTTTAAAAGTAAGTTCCTTCTTTTAAAAACTGCTTTCTAAAAAAATCTCTCTCCAAGGAAACTGGGCTGGAAACAATTAACCCAAAGAACAAATCTGTCAAATCTCAGATTAATAAACATTTATTAGAAGGAAGGTTATGATGACAACATAAGAAATCCACTGAGTATTCTATTTTCAAATGAGAAACCTTTATATAGGCCTCTGTGTATTCACGCTTCTTCTGTGCTAAAAGTCTGTTTTGTAAAAGTGAGCAGTCTGGATCTATTGTTTTGGAAGGACTAGTACCAAAATGAGTTACTCTTCTGCATTCATTTCGTAAATTGAAATGAGGGAAGGACTTCCCTTTCTTGAGGAGAACTGTATTTTCATGGATCAAAATAACAACCCATGATTTGTTCCAGGCCTTATTCTTTCAAAGGATATCACTGAAATCAACACTAATTACATTAATGTTGTGACTGAACTATGCTTTACTAATATTATTAGGTCTATTTTTAGATCTAAGTAGGACAAGCTAGTCTGAGTATAATTTTGGAAAGTGACTAGATGCCAACTTTGGGTAATCTTGAAAAAGCTATTGGGGTCAGACCAGATTAGTAAATGGATGTCTTGGCATCAGGAGATCTCAAGGTTGTAGGCTAGGCTGAAGAGTTGGGGAAAATATCCCTGTAGAAGGCAATTTCAAGCCATATTGCTGCCAAGAAAGCTGGGTTTGACTTGAGGAAGCCTTTATCTATAGAATGTAATCCTAATATAAAATTTAAATTGGGAAAATAGCTTAAGATAGAAGGATATTTACCTCCTTCTGCTTTAAACATGAACATGTAAATATAGAACTGCTATAGTTATGTGCTGTGTTTTTGTACAAATTCTTCATCCTTTTTTTTTATTCCAGGGTTTTCTCCTTTGAGTTCTTTAAAGTTTAAAAATGCCATAGGTTCTAAATGAACAGAAGTGTTCAAGCTTTTAATGATCATCAGAGTCAAACAAAATAGGAAATCATCTCAGAACAACAATTAAGGATAAAAGGGGAGAAAATACCAGGAACAGAGACAAGTGGCTAATTAAGTGATGTAAAACTGATGTAAAACAACAGAATCTGGAAGCCAGACAAGAACCTGCATGGCAATTACTTACAAAAAGGTAACACTTTCCCAATTAAAGCAGTTTCAAGAAGTTGCATTAATTATATAAGGTTTCTTTCCTTCCTTCCTTCCTTCGCGTTCTCCTCTCCCTCTCCCTCTCTCTCTTTTATTAAAGTCACTCACTGCTCATGATCTGTGGGAAAAGTGCTAACATTTGCAAATTGCTAGTTTATGATAAATGAATCGTAGAATTTCAGCCGTCTCGTTGGGGCCCGGCTAGATTGCAAAGTGCCTGTATCTCCCACTGCTATAGCCCTGACCCTGCCTTCACACTCATTGATCACAAGTGGTGCATAGCTGTGACCACCAAATGCCTAGGCTGCTGCTGTGGGATTTGCTTTTTTCCCATAGTATTTCATCACGGTTCCACATCACAAGTGCCATAGTGACCTTTGGCACTTCTTACGATAAGACTAATACCTGCAGGAGATTTCCCCTTACCCCAGTAATCACTGCTTTTGTCACTCGGGGAGAAAATTTCTCCCTTTACAGAAAGTCTTTCTTTATAAAAAAAAAAAAAAAAAACCTTTGCATCATCAATTACAATGATACATTTTCCTTTCTTGAAGTCCAAGGCATAGGCAAATTTGTGGTTCAAGACTATGGTTCTTTAGCCTATATGAAAAGCCAAACTAATAGAACTACCACATTAAAAAAAACTATCCTTCTGATATAAAAAGAAATACTAAGTTCATGTTTAAGAATAATTTGTAATGCATTTCTGGAAAAATTGAGTGTTTGCAATGTCTGCTCTTTTCTGTTTGTATGAATAAGTGGATCAAGAATTACAATACAAGGCATTATTGTTGCTCAGGTGGCCATTATTTCTATTGTGAAATTTAGGCCCCTGAAACCAGAAAATTTGGCAGGCTTTCTTCTGTGAAAGCAGAGAATGTGACTGACAACCAAACAACTCCTTATTTTGGGAAATAGTTGAAGTAAACTAATCTGCAATATTCCTTCATGCTCCTAGAATGAAACAGTGTGGAACATTGTCTGTTTATTTTCAGATTCTCTCCAGATTTATGTGAGGCTGAGAGGCATTCTAAGTAGCTTTGCTTCCAAGCAACATATGAGACTCCCAAATCCCCCACCCTATTTTAATCTTAAAAGTAACATTTAAAAAAGAATCTGAAGAGGCAGGAAACCTAGTGGATCTCAAAAGAAATGTTTGTAGTCATATCGGCATACACAGATAGCAATATTGCAATTTGTTATGTAATAACAACAAATAAAGTCTCTTCAGTTCCATATTTTTAATTTTCTTAGAAAATTCTCTGTCTCTCTGGTCCCCCCCCCTTCTCTCTATCATTCATAAGATATACTACCTTTTTGTTTTCAAAGTGTGAGTTTGTTTAGCATCATTTTCAAATCAACTGATGTCAAACTGCAGAAACCAAAAAAATACATTGTGATTCTTCTGAATAGATATCTTTATTTTTCCTCACCTATGGACAGAATCTTGCCAAACTAAAGCAAACCACCACCTCCATAAAGCATATACTCTTGAAACTATTTGGGAAGAACAATCTTTACTGTCTTTCTTTCACACAAACTATCCTTACTGAGTTGTTTCTGCTTCTCTGGAATGCACTCCCTTTCCTCATGGGAATCTGAACCAGATTCTATCACAACTGATAGAGATAAAGGTATCTGCAGAGGAAGGTGCATACAGATCTGCTTTAACTCTAAATACCTTCTTCTTCAAAAGTTATTTCAATCCAAGACACAGATGCCAAACAAGAGGATCACCTTGGTCAATATAATAAATATGAAATTTACATCCATAAAAAACTCTAGGTAAAAAACTTAGTGTTCCAGAGAGATTTGAAATAATGAAATTATGAAGAGCTTGGAAATGTTGGTATTACTTTATTACTGGGTATTGAGGAGAGCTGGAGTATTCATGCTTTCAAACTGTATTCAGTAAAAAATAATGTAGCCAGTTTTCATTCATGGTCACTGAAGTACCCAAAAAAATCAATTCTCATCATTGAATTGGACCCTAAGGTGCAACAAATGGGTAAGATTCACAACAGTATTGTAAGGAAAGTGAAAATATGTACTGCACCATGGTCAAGGACCATTTTATCTTCTCATTTGTACTACCTTGGTGCAAAAGCAGAATAAATGGAGCTCAGCAAACCAAAGACCATGAATTGCAAGAGAAAGAAAAGCACATATGCTTCTAGTTTTTTTTTTAATAAAAAAGGAAATTTTTTATTATGTATGGCTAATTTCTATAAGGATAGCAACTGCTTGGTTTCTTTCCTTACCTTACAGTAAGTTATCAACCATATAATAATTAACAAAGATCGTGACAACTTCAAGCTGTTTAAAAAGAAAAAAGAAAATTCAAGATCTACTAACTTGACTTTACAGAGTTTGATCTATATGAGGAAGCTGTATGATCACCAATGTCCAACAACTATTCTCAAAAGCATGTCCCATTCTCAGTGTGATTTTTGGAAGCTGTAGAGGCTGCATGAGGATAGAGTTGCTCTTGCATGGCCTCTGACCCTCCAGAACTTCTAAAATTCATAGAAGAATGGGATGCACTTTCCAATGTTTTTTGGAGGCTCCAGAGGCTACTGAAGAGCTTCTTGCAAAAAATGGCGGCGCGCACAGACGCAGCGGCTTATGGCTCTCCTGTTCGGTGCTCTTTTTTGTTGTTTGTATACGTTTTTTCTGTTTATCTGTGGACTTTTGGCTCTACGATCCAATTATACTCACGACTGGACATCATAGGCATAGGAAACCGACACCAGACGTCTGTTTTGAGTGCTTTTCATCGTTTACATAACATCCCTGACGAGATAGCGAGACCAGCGGGCTCTCCGTGGATTGTTGTCGGGACTAGGAGGCGGCGCAGACGGAGGAGGGAGAGGAAGCAGAGGCGAGGCTGTAGGTCTGGTGTTATGCTAAGGCTGAGGAAACATCCATACAAGCCACCTCTCCCGAGTCTGTATCTTGCCAACGCCAGATCCCTGGTGCATAAAACGGACTATCTGAACTTACAACTCGCTGGTAATCGCTACGTTCGAGACTGCTGCGTTATGGTAATTACCGAAACTTGGTTACATCCCGGGATTCCTGACGCTAGCATGCAGCTTGCAGGTCGTACTTTTTTACGCTGGGATAGAACGAGGGACTCTGGTAAGAGTAGAGGGGGGGGGCTCTGTATGTATGTACATGAGAATTGGTGTAATAACGGGACAATTATAGATAATCACTGTTCCCCTGATCTTGAGTATATGTCTGTAAGATGTCGGCCTTTTTTTCTACCGAGAGAGCTAACTGTCGTGATTGTCACGGCGGTGTATATTCCACCCGGTGCAAACACGGATAAGGCACTCTCTCTCCTGCTGAACACCATAAATGAACAGCAACGGGTTCATCCCGATGGTGTTCACGTCATTGCAGGAGATTTTAATCAGGCCAATCTGAAAACTGTACTCCCGAAATTCTACCAGCATGTTAAGTGTGCTACGAGGGGAGGAAATACTCTGGATCACGTTTATACCAACATCAAACATGCATACAGAGCCATACCCCTCCCCCATCTTGGGCTTTCAGATCATCTCTCCCTCTTGTTACCCCCAGCCTATACCCCCCTCAGATGTAGGGGCAGGCCTATTATAAAGACTATTACGACCTGGCCGGAGGATGCACTCAGCAGACTACAAGACTGCTTTGAGCAGACAGATTGGAATACGTTTCAACATCAGGAGCTGGAAATGTATACGAGTACGGTGCTGGACTATATCAAGTTCTGTATCGGAAATGTGACTGTAGATAAAAACATCCGGGTTTTCCCAAACCAGAAACCCTGGATGACTACTCAAGTCCGCAGACTCCTCAAAGCCCGAGATGTAGCCTTCAAGTCAGGTGACAGAGTCCTGTATACAGCCGCTCGAGCCGACTTGAGGAAGGGGATCATAAAAGCCAAGATAGACCACAGGAGGAGCATAGAGCTCCATCTGTCCAGCCATAACACACGGGAGGTGTGGAAGGGCATACATGACATTACTAATTACAGGGGCTGTCATGCGACAACAGAACATCCGAGTGCAGCGTTAGCAGAGGAGCTGAATAACTTCTTTGCTCGTTTTGAAGTCCCTCAACATCATAGAGCTGTACCAGCCCTATTCCCACCTTCAACTATACCCAGCTCCACTATTCCACCCAGTATATATTCTGTGACGGAGGATGACGTCAGACGGGTGTTCTGTGCGGTGAATCCCAGGAAGGCAGCCGGTCCAGATGGAGTTCCTGGCAAGGTGCTCAAGGCATGTGCTCCCCAGCTCGCTTCCATCTTCAAAGACATCTTTAACCTCTCCTTGGCCCAGGCAGTTATACCATCTTGTCTGAAATCTGCTATAATTATCCCTGTGCCGAAGAAATCCCCCATCTCCAGCCTCAATGACTATCGTCCAGTGGCGCTTACTCCTGTAGTTATGAAGTGCTTTGAGAGGCTGGTGCTCCGGCACATCATTAATCATCTCCCCCTGGATTTCGACCCTCATCAGTTTGCCTACCGTACAAACCGGTCTACAGAGGACGCTATAGCCATAGCTCTGCACGCTGCGCTGAGCCACCTGGAGCAGCAGCAGAGCTATGTCCGGATGCTCTTTGTGGACTACAGCTCTGCCTTTAACACAATTATCCCAGGAATACTGGTTAAAAAACTGGACATATTAGGTTTGCCTTCCCTTACATGTGCCTGGATAAAAGACTTCCTAAGCGATCGGCCCCAGACTGTGAGGCTTGGCCCCCACCTCTCTTCCACTTGTACACTCAGCACTGGCTCCCCACAGGGCTGCGTGCTGAGCCCACTCCTGTACTGCCTCTACACCCACGACTGTAGTCCACGGCACGACAGCAACCTCATTGTGAAGTTTGCTGATGACACCACAGTGGTTGGACTCATTTCGAAGGGAGACGAGGCAGCTTACAGGAAGGAGGTCCTGATGTTAACAGCTTGGTGTTTGGACAACAACTTAGTTCTGAACACCAAGAAAACTAAGGAACTCATTGTGGATTTTAGGAGGCATAACACCGATTTGGCTCCCCTTTACATCGATGGAGAGCAGGTGGAGAGGATCCACACCTTCCGGTTTCTGGGTGTCATCATTGCTGATAAAATCTCTTGGATGGAAAATACCACGGCGGTCATTAAGAAGGCCCAGCAGAGACTCCATTTCCTGCGGGTGCTCAGGAAGCACAATCTGGACTCTAACCTGCTGATTACCTTCTACCGTGCGTCCATTGAAAGTCTGTTGACATACTGCATCACAGTGTGGTATGGCAACTGTACCATGGCAGACAGGAAGAGATTACAGAGGGTAGTCAAAGCAGCTCAGAAGATCATCGGCTGCCCTCTTCCCTCCCTGTCGGACATTTATTCCTCCCGCTGTCTTAGTAGAGCTGTGAACATCATAAAAGACAGCTCTCATCCTGGTTATGGACTGTTTGACCTGTTGCCCTCAGGGAGGCGTTACAGGAGCATCTGGTCAAGGACAAACCGCCTTAAAAACAGTTTTTTCCCGAAAGCCATAACTACCTTGAATTTGCACATGCACTGATTTTAAATACTGCCAGATACACTGTAAATAATTGTGAACAAATTTTGTGCAATATGATCACTATTGTTGTTGTGTTGGCGGGCATGTGCAATAATTCCTACTGGGACAGGCACAGTAGGGTATTTTTTATTCTTTTATTCTTTTATTCTTTTTATTCTTTTATCATAATTTTTTTTAGAGATTTTATGTATATTTCTGGTGTGTATGTTGCACTGAAGGACGAGTCGCTTAATTTCACTGTGTATGCGTATGATGCAAATTGTACACGTGGATAGTGACAATAAAGGTATTCTGATTCTGATTCTCCAAAGCTGCTTCAAGAACAAAAACCTTGAGCAACCTGGGGCAGTCATAGGTAAGCTGCAGGGGCCTGAAGGTAAGTGATACACAGTAGATTCTAGTAAATGCTGGGCTGTGGGAGCAATCAATCATTCCCCAAGGCTCTCACACATTCAGGAATGGTACAAGGTGGCCCTTTTGAGTGGCAGCAATTGAGGCTAGGGTTGAAGCTGAGGCCTGAGCCTCTTCTTCAGGTCCAGCCTTGGTGCTGCATCTGACTGCTGCTGTCAAGGTAGCCTAAATAGGGGTGTGGGAAATAGAGAATTGTTTCTCTTTTGTTTCAGGAGAGGGAATGACACACCAGCAGAATCAGGCATTTTCCAGATTTTTGACCCCAAAAGTTTGTCATCACTAATATAGCAAGTGAGGGAAAACTAACATAAAGGCTTTTGGGTCCTTTCTTTTGAAGACCTAGTTTCTTTACCCTTAATATGTAGACTTCATATTATTCTTTTGATTCTCTGGCCAATAATCCATCAATTATTGATGGCTGGCACTGGTTTATTGTGAAAATGCTTCACACACTTTTGCCTAAGTATTTCGGTTTATGTGAATGAAGCACTGTGTTATGGTTCATATACCAAACTTCAGCAGGTTGGATTTTTTTTAAAAAAGATATTTTATTATCTCATGCAATCACTCAACGTTTATCACCTTTTACTGATTTTTTTTCTTTTAGAAAATATTAGAGGAAACTACTCACTTGGGGTGCAATTTTTTTTCCTACAATTTTTTTTTTGAAAGTACAAAGAACATTTATTGAGAAGTGTTTGCAAATTTCAGATGGTTGGCAGATGCGGGAAAGTACGGACAGTTCAGTCAGAATACCTTATTTTTATTGCTGAAATTCTAATCAGAGTGTACTTTAATACATCTTAAATGTGTTACTCTCTAATTTCTAACAGATGTTTTATGAATGTTATTTAAAAAAAATACATGCCTTATGTCAAACTGTGGGAGAATTCAAGACCTAGGTCCATGTGATAGGTTTTCCAACAATAACATCTCTCAGTTGCCAATAACTGTTTATCAAACTGCATTCCAAATTAAGTTAAAAATCAACATTATACTTCTTGAAATATATAAAAATAATTTGATGTAATCTTGAACTGAACTTTAATGGAACCAGTATTATAAGAGAAAGAAAGTTAAGTGATCAAGCCAGTCCCAATCTTTCTGTTTTTCCCATCTTCCCATCATTAATATTATTCAATATAGTCTTCTGTGGAAATAGATTGAGCAGAATTTTTGTTCCAGACACATTCAATATGTCCATCTAAGTATCAGACACAACAGGGTTACTGACAGGATCAAAATCTGTGAAGTCTCTGTGGAAGACAGTATATGAATTTCAGAAGTTTTTTCCACATTCATTCAAAGAGCAGAACTTTTTAATCCATACTGAGACTTTGCTAATTGTTCTACTAAGCACAGTATACAGAGAAGTTCACAATCAGGTTAGGGCCTCTGTTTAATTATATTGCTCAATAGTTTGGACTTCTTTCAAAATCTATATTTATAAAAGCTTATAATTACTTGCTTATTATAAACTCAAACAGAGGTGATGATTCTAGAAAAAATGCTGGCGATAATATTGGCTAGTGTAAATCAGAGAGTATTATATGTAATGAAATATTTTTATGTAAATACACATGACTTAATAATTGTATACCCCCATTCAATAACTGCGTAAGAAATTTTTTTGTGTAAGAAAGAACAAAAAGGAAAATTACAATGTAGTGCTAAATGTTATGTCCGCGTGGAAAGAAGCCAGGAGTCAATGACTGTGTTTCAAGCTCTTTTTATTAGTCAGGAACCGAACTGAGGCTAAAGGAAAACTTTGCGGCTTTTTATTTCCAAGCTGCCGCGGCTGCGGCCAATGGCACCGCTTTGAATCTCCCGCGATTCGAATTGACCAATCGTGGGAGATTCTCAGCTAGCCAATCGGCGCGGCTCGCCTAGCCAATCCGAGCCCCCCGCGCTTTGGCCAATCAAAGCGCGGGGATCTCAAGAATTCAAATGAGGGGACAGAATACCCCTCCCCTCTTGGTTCAGTCCTTACGTTGCGTAGTCCCGTAGGCCTACTGGACCTGCGCAGGTCAGTCGTAGGTTGGATCCCGGCGGTTCGGTCGGGGTCTCTGTTTCTCCGGACTCCATCGTGGGAACCGCCTGGTCTGGCTGGCTGGGCCGCTCTCCGCAGCTCCCTCCTGGGCTACCCGGGTTGGTTGAGCTGCGGGTTTCGCTGCTCCCGCTCGGTCTTCCCGGGTTGGTTGAACTGGCCTGGCTGTCTCTTCCTGGCGAGGTTTCGTGCCGGCTGCTTTCAGGTGAGTATGGCTGGTTTATTTTTTCTGGGTTTTGGTTCCCTGGGTATCCCCTCCCCTCTTGGTTTGTGTTGCGGGGGTTGGTTTTTCTTGGTTGCACGTCGGTGGTCTCTTGTGTGGTCATCCTCGATCTTAACTGGTCGATGTGGTGTTTCCACGCTCGTCCGTCGGTTGTTTGTAGCCGGTACGAGTGTGGGCCTGTTAGTTGTGTTATGACGGCTAGTACCCATAATGGGTCTCCGGTTAGGTTCTTCACGTAGACGGCATCACCTGGTGCGAAGGTTCGGTGTTTGCTGGTGGAGTCTGGGGGTTTCTCTGGGTTGTACGTGGGGTGTAATCTATCGAGCAGGGACCTTATTTTCCTCCCCATTAGCAGTTTTGCTGGGCTTTTATTTGTTGTGGTGTTTGGGGTTATGTGCTGTATGAAAAGTAATTTATTTATTTTGTCCTGGATCTCCCCCCTGGTCTATTTTCTGGATGGTTTTCTTTGTGAATTGAAACATCCATTCCGCCCTACCATTCGCCGCCGGATGCGCCGGGGCTGTCAGCGCGTGTCGTATGCCCCTCTCCACTAGGAATTTTTCGAATTCTAGCGAGGTGAATTGGGGCCCGTTGTCGGAAACGAGGACGTCTGGGAGGCCGTGTGTTGCGAAAAGTTTGCAGAGTTCTTTGGTCACGGCCTCCGTGGTGGTTGTTCTCATGTTGCTTACTTCCAGCCAGTTGGAGTAAGCGTCTACGGTTATTAAGAAAGTGTGTCCTTTTGTGGGCCCGGCGAAATCTATGTGGATCCTAGACCACGGCCCCCTGGGGGTTTCCCACTCTAGGA
The DNA here is from genome assembly GCA_033807585.1 of Hydrophis major. NCBI lineage: Eukaryota > Metazoa > Chordata > Lepidosauria > Squamata > Elapidae > Hydrophis > Hydrophis major. Next base: position 233,048,475 of record CM066330.1, on the reverse strand, counting down.
TGGGTGCTGCGGGTGGGCTTGGCCTAGTTTCCTGGCATCATTGACACCTTGCTACCCAGGCCTCGATCTGTTTGTCCATCCCTGGCCACCAAGCGTAACTTCTGGCCAGGGCCTTTGTCCTAATGATGTCCGGGTGCCCCTCGTGTAACAGTTCCAAAACCTTCCCTTGTAGTTTTTCAGGGATGACCACCCCATCGCCCCATAGTATGCACCCTTTTAGTAACGAGAGTTCCATTTGCCGGTTCCGGAATGTCCTGACGGACTCGTCGTTGTCCCTTTCCGGCCACCCTTTCTCTACCCAATGCAAAACCCGCGCCAGACGTTTGTCTTTATTAGTTTCTCGGGCAATGTCTGACGCGGTTATGGGTAGGTTGGGTAGAGTCTCTATGCTGAGGGTGGTCGTCGTTGGTGCTGGGTCAGTGTCTGGTTCAGGTAACGGTGAGCGGCTTAAGGCATCCGCATGGGAGATAGTCTTACCAGGTCGGTGTGTGAGTCCGTAGTTGTAGGCAGCCAGGAATTCGGACCACCTTGTCATTCGGGGAGACAGAATGTTCGGGGTGGCCCTGTTTCCTGCAAGGATTCCCAGCAGCGGTTTGTGGTCGGTGATGATGGTAAACGTCTGGCCATAGAGGTACTTGTGAAACCTTTTTACTGCGGCGACGATAGCCAAAGCCTCTTTGTCCAGCTGGCTGTAGTTCCGCTCCGGTTTGGTGAGGGTCCTTGAAAAAAACGTGATGGGTGCTTCTTTTCCGTCGGGGAGAGTGTGGCTGAGGATAGCGCCGACGCCGAAGGGTGATGTGCCGCATGTGATGGCTAGTGGTAGGGTCTCGTTGTTCTGGATGAGGACGGCATCCGAAGTGATCAGGTCCTTGGTTTTTCTGAAGGCGGCTTCCTCGCGTTTCCCCCAAGTCCAGGTTGCCGCCTTGTCCAAAAGCCTATGCAAAGGCTCCGCCGCGGTCGCCTTTTGGGGAAGGAAGACATTATAAAAGTTAAGTAGCCGCAGAAACGCCTGCAGTTCTGTTTTTGACTTGGGTGTGGGGGCTTCCTTTGACTTGGGTGTGGGGGCTTCCTTTAATTTTCTTGTTGGTGGGGTGAATGCCGTGTCGGTCTAGGAGGTATCCTAGGAATTTGACCCTCTCTGTGTACAGTGGCATTTTTCCCTCTTCACTTTAAGCCCGATTTCTTTGAACCTCGTTTGCACCTCCCTTAGGCGAGTCTCTAGTTCGGCCTGGTTGGTTGCCGATACTAGTACATCATCGAAGTATGGGACCACCCCCTTGATGCCCTGTAAGAGTCTTTCCATGAGGCTCTGGAAAATTCCAGGTGCCACGCTGACTCCAAATTGGAGGCGGTTGCATCTAAAGGCTCCCCGGTGGGTGACTATGGTTTGTGCCTCGGCAGTTTCCTCGTCGACCGGCAGTTGCTGGTATGCTTGGGCCAGGTCGAGTTTCGCAAAAACTTTGCCCCCTCCCAGTGAGTGTAGGAGATGCTGCACTACTGGGACGGGGTAAGCGCGTTGCTGCAAGGCGCCATTTAGGGTGGTCTTATAGTCCCCGCAGATTCTCACTGACCCATCAGGCTTAATTGGGGTGACTATGGGGGTCTTCCACCGGGTGTGGTCTATGGGTTGTAATACCCCTTGCTTGACGAGCTTGTCAATTTGCTCGTCTATCTTCGGTTTGAGTGCGAAAGGTACCCGCCTTGGTTTTAGGCATTTCGGGGGAACGTTGGGGTCTAGGCTGAAGGATATAGGGGGCCCTCGGTACTTGCCTTGGGTGCCGTTGAACACTTCCTGGAAATCCTGGGCCAGTTGCTGCTCCTAGTCGGCTTCGGCGATGTGGTCGATGCCCGTGACTGCGATGCCTAGCGGTGCGAACCATTGAAGTCCCAGTAGGCTAGGTGGGTCTCGATCGACGATGGTTAAGGGAAGTCTTTCGGCGTGTCCCTTGTAGGTCACTGTAAACTGTCCTGTTCCGACTACAGGGATGCGGTTTCCCTGGTAGTCCTTGAGGATTAGTCTCTGGTTTTCTAGTTGCTTTCTCTGGATGGTAGGCACCAAGCGTTTAATTTCTTGCCAGGCTACCATTGAGAGGTAGGACCTGGAGTCCACCTCCATTTTACAGGGTTCGCCTTCGATGCCTACCTCCACGTAGACCTTTATGGCGTCTGTGGTTGTGGCGTGGCCGATGGTGACCATCTGATGTGTCTCTTCTCTCCGCCTGGCCTCGCCGCTTCGTTGGGCTCGTCCGTTTCGCTCCCAGTGGTTGTCTGTTGGCCGGTCTCTGGTCCTGGGGGGTGTGCTCTCTCGTCTCCGCTTGCTCGGGTCCCATTGTCTGGGGCTGTGGGTTTTCTTGAGGCAGCAAACGCATGCGATGTGGCCCTTCTTGTCACAGTGCCGGCAAACAGAGTCGAACAACCAGCATTCGGATCTGGGGTGGTCGCCTCCGCAACCGGCACACGCGGTCCTCGACTTACGACTTTGCCGGCTGCGCTGGTCGCGGCCTGCCTGGAGACGGTGGATGTCTTCCTCCTCGTCGGACGTGCCCGAGGTCGAGTGGAGTTCGCCCTGGTGGGTGGTGGTTTCAGGTTGGGCCTCGGTCGACCTTGCAGGGTTGTTGTTTGCGGTGCGGTCCCTGGCATTCGGTCTCCGCATGCGGTCTGCTGACTGTCGGGTCGCTTCGGCGGCCACGGCTTCGGAGATGGCGTCGGCGAGAGCGATGTTGCCCTTAGCAATCAACCGACTTTGGAGAACGGGGTCCCAAAGGCCGAGCACAATTCGGTCCTGAAGGGCCTCGTTCATGTTGGAGAACTCGCATAATCCTCCCAGGCGCCGCAGCTCTGCAACGAAATCACTGAGACTCTCACCCGACTGCTGGTCCTGCCGATAAAATTCGTGCCGTCGGATGAGGATGGGCACGGCTGGAACGTAGTGGTTCCGGAGCAATGGTTCGAGGTCCTTCCAATACATCGCGGTAACGTCGGCGGGCTTGGCTAGCGCTTTTGCCATCTTAAACACTGTGGGCCCGCAGTGTGTTAGGAAGATGCTCGTTTCTTCGGTCCCATGGCATCCTTCAGATCGTTGCATTCGAGGAACATGTGGAATCTGTTCGTGTAAGATTCCCAGTCCTCGGTAGCAGGGTTGAAGGGGGTTGGTGGTGCGATGCTGGCCATCTCGTCGGTTGGCTGGCTTCCGTCGGACACGTGCTTCGGTTCAGGATGAGGATCCCACCTTCGTCGCCAGTGTTATGTCCACGTGGAAAGAAGCCAGGAGTCGGTGACTGTGTTTCAAGCTCTTTTTATTAGTCAGGAATTGAACTGAGGCTAAAGGAAAACTTCGCGGCTTTTTATTTCCAAGCCGCGGCGGCCGCGGCCAATGGCACCACTTTGAATCTCCCACGATTCGAATTGACCAATTGCAGGAGATTCTCAGCGAGCCAATCGGCGCGGCTCGCCTAGCCAATCCGAGCACCCCGCACTTTGGCCAATCAAAGCGCGGGGATCTCAAGAATTCAAATGAGGGGACAGAACACTAAAGTTAAAATGTTGAACTGGGATCAAAATAATCTAGAATTCAAGTTACTCACTAGGTCCTTGAGATCATTTTCTACTTCTTAATCCAACCCATCATTGCTATGTGTCAGAAGTATTTGATATTCTTGTGAAAAAATTGTGTGATATTTTAGAATGAAACTTCTAAATTTACACAACACTAAACAAGCTTATGGGATCGCAGCCATTCTTTTGGAGAGGGGCTGGGGGCTTCATAAAATTGCAGACTTGTAGCTGTTCCCCTCTTTTTTTTTTTATTTCCTGGTGGAATTGCAATTGGCTACCAGGTTGGCCTGCTCTGTTTCTGGGGTCAGATGTGCCATGCCCTTTTTGGTAAATACTGCCAAGAAAAAACAGGTACTATCTAATTAAAGACTCCATTGATATCTTACTTTTAAGTGAGTGATAACAGAATAACCGAGTTAGAAGGGACTTTGGAGATCTTCTATTCCACCCCCGGCTCATGAAGAGAACTATATCATTTCAGACAAATGTCCAATCTCTTCTTAAAAACATCTAGTGTTGGAGCATCCATAGTTTCTGGACAGAAGTTGTTCTACTGATTAATTATTCTAATGTCAAAAAATCTCTTCTTAGTTCTAAAATGATTATTTTCCAGCCATTGTTTCTTGTCCTACCTTCAGGTGTTTGGAGAATAGGTTGACCTATTCTCCACCTATAGTGTGGTAAGATTATGGAGTTCTTGGTGTTCTCTGACCTTGATTGTTTGCTTGCAGACATTTCATTAGCCCAGTAAGTAACATCATCAGGGAGATTTTTTTGATTATGATTATTATTTGCTTATTGTTAAAGGATCCCCAATTCTATCAAATGACTCTAATGCACTATGTGGATCTTCTCTACCCGCTCTTTCATTATATTTAAAATATAAAAACTGGGAATTATATTTTATGCAATTACTATACTTCCTCATCACCTCATATATTGCTCTGAGTGTGTTTTAACGTCAAATAAGGAATATTCATCCTTAGAGTAAATAATAAAATAGGGATATCTGGAGAAGGAAACCAAAAAACAAGATGACAACTGTATGTGTGCTGTTAAAAATGTGCCCTTTTATATATCTTAGATGCATGAAGTATACAAAAAAGAATCTGGAGCTTCTATATGTGATTGTGGCCATCAATTTTTATTAATGCCATCCTCCTTCCTTGGCTGACTCTATAATAAAAGAAGCACTTATAGCTTGATCCTACAAATATTAGCATTTCTTATATAAACCTTATTGGTTTGCCCGAGCAAAGCTTATTTTGATTCTATGTATTTATATAATAAGAAAATAACCATTTAGTTAAAACTCACTCAATGTTTTATCATACTTGCTTCCAGTTGCATTATTTATCAAAAGTAAATATTTAATATGTCATATTTGAGATAGTTATTAGGTTCCCTAAAACATACTGTGCAATTTGAGTTTAGGTAACAAATGCTGCAAAATATAAATATATCTAAGCAACCTCCATTATTTGTTTATTAGTATATTATATATGGAAACCTTACAAGCTAAGACCATAAAAATTGCTGTTAGCAGATTTTATTTTCTAAAAGATTTTTTTTCAGTTGCAGGCCTATTTTTGTTCTTCTTTTCTTTTCCTATAAAAGACAAAATAGTTCAGGCAATAAAGATTATATATTTAGAACTAATGCAAACCAAATGTTTCTTCTGCCTGGAAATATCTATAAAAAATGGAGTTTTATTTTCCATCTGGAAAAGCCTCTTATATGAGAATGCACCGATGGGAACTGCAGTAGTAAGAAGACAGCAAGACATTAAGCAAAATTGCACTGTATCCATTAATATGTATCTGTAAATGGAGCTACTGATTAGTGTTTTTATCAGTCTTGATCTATCTCTGACTGTTTGAGTTGTGGTTATTTTGTGAGGTGGGAGGAGATGGGAATTCACAAAGAAGAGCCATTATAGGATGAAAGCACATGGCATGCTGAGGGAAAATGGAATCAAAGTATACAAATGCAAACACTTGCTTCCCTGATAATATTTAGAGTTTAATTTCTTCTTCTTTTAGTTTTAATTTTTTAAATAAATAAATAAATGGCAACTAAAGATGGCCAAGCCAGTTGTAGATAGTGCACATCTGTACAGCAAAAAGGCTATTTTCAAACCTAAAGCTCTCAGCAGGATATTTATTTAATTTGTATTGGTTTTGGACTGCTGCCTGTAATGAGAAAAGATACAGGCTATGACTGGGTGGGGGAATGAGGGAGGAAGGGTAGCTATGTGCATTTTTTTTGAACATGAAGGCACAAAGTGCCTTTGGTTGAATATTCAGTGAGTTTTCCTTTAGACACATGGCTTAGAAAGGCAAAAGAGCCTTCACACAAGCAGCCATTTAGGAGTGAAATCTCAAAAGTATATGTGAAATTATATAATTATAATTCCTCTAAAGCTGAATATATATTCTTTCAGGACTCTCCATTGGTATGTTTCTCTCTCTCAGCATCCTTATATAAGGTTCATGTTGTGATTCAAGATGACAGAGTAAAATTCATATATGTAAAGCCTTCAACTCTTTTAGAATCTCCCAATCAAGCGATAGGGATGCTCCATAGACTTCCTATCATGTGAACTCTGCTGTGATCCACAGGTTGCTCACTCAATACGTGCTGTGCCTAATTTTCATGTAGATATTTTTTGGTGCACTTCACAAAACTGTAGGAAGAATAGTAATTCTCTCCCAACCACACTGATTGGCTCTAGCATAGAGAAAGAGGTGTGTCCAATAAGGCTTCTCAAAATCACAGGTGGTTTTTTTTTCCAAATCTGCAATAAAATATTTATATGTTGATAATATTAATAAAAAGCATTCATACTTTACTGTTTATTTCACTTCGATGTGTAGGTCACATTCGGGCCTTTGGAGCTAACTCTTGCTTTGAAGAAGTGGCATTTAAAAAAAAAATTAAATATATGAGCTGCCTATCTTATCAGAGATGACTAGTATACATAAAAATAAGTTTTAATGGTGTATCTGAAATGAAAGTTTTAATCTGAACATAAAATTAGTGCTTTTTCTTTTATTCAGAGATGAGTAGGATATCTTGACATAAATTTAGAATTTTCTTCTAAATTATTGCAAACTTTAGTTTAAAGCAGGGGTGCCAAACTCAAGGCCCACTAGCCAGATCTGACCCATGGGGTGCTTAGATCTGGCCCTCTGGGATGTCCTGGAAACCACAAGGGACCAGCCCGTGATGCCTCCGCCAGTGAAAATGGAGCTCAGGAGGGCCGTGTACGGCCTCCCTGGGCACTGTTTTCAGCTGGGACAACCATATCTAACCCAGCCAAGTGCCCTCCACACCCCTCCTGAGGTCAAACACAATCCCAGTGCAGCCCTCCATGGAATCGAGTTTGATACCCCTGGTTTATAGCGTTTAATTTAGCAAGCATAAAGGGATATTTATACCAATCTTTCCTTGCAAAACCTACACATTTAATGAAAAGTCATTGGATAAAAAAGTCCAAAATTTAAACAGGACAGTGCATGTCTTTCAGTAGTTCAAGACAAATTTATTTACTCTTTTTTGCAGCTTATCTTCCATTTTAAGGTGTTTTCTTTCTCTTTCTCTTGCTGTAAACTATATCCTGACATCTAAAATGGCCAAGAATATATGTACTCTCAGACTCAGAATTTGTTAGTTTAGATTTGTAGCCAATTTCTCCATAAAATTTAAAGTGAATTGGACAAGAAATCCTGAGTTATGACATTCTAAAAACAAAAGGGTAAAAAGAGCCAGGTTTTTCAGCTGGCAAAGTTCAAGTAGAGTGAAGTCAATAAATCCATGACAGCTTATATCAGCTAGCAGTATGGCCAAGGGATCATGCAGGCTATTCCAGAAAGATTTCTTATTTCAGAATATTAAAAGCAAATACATAATCTGAATGAACAGATCTGAAAGAATGAAATTGAGTTTTATTTTCTGGACTCTAAAAAATGCATGCTCCAAGTAGAAATAATGACTTTTAAACAAAGGTTCAGCAGAGATACATTTCCACTCTAAAGCCTCTTAAAAATAAAAAAGCAAGGGAAATATTACTCAGAAAGATGTTAGGCTTTAGGCTATATCAGAGGAGAAAAATGTAGATCTAGATTTAGAGAGCCAGATCTTCATGGCTAAAGCCAGCACAATTTTGTAACTGGGAAAAAGAATGGGAGGCAGTTTCCATTGTATCCCCATATGATTGATGGCATTCAAAATGTAATTCAGTATTTAAAATGACCACTTGCTTTATACAATAATGTTTTATCTAACATAATCTCTTTAATTATAATATCAAATTATTTAAGTATTTTTTATTTCTTGTGTTCATTTCAACTTATGGGCCATTAACTTTAATTGACAAAAAAAATGGAAGAGAAAGATTGATATAAGATGTAATGAAAAGAAAGGGGAAGTTCAAGTAAACATCACAATAAAACCCTTTGGTGGAACACTTACTTTGAATGCCTAAGGTTTGAACTTTATTCTCCTGCATACAGATGGGTCTGAAATGGATGTCTTGCTAGTTAAAATAAACCATTCAAATGCATCAGTGGTTTGATTTAGTGTAACACAGGTTCTGTGATTAATTTTGATTCTGGTGAATATCAAACAGAAATTATTTATGTTAGCTGCACTGATCTGAAAACCTTACATATTTTAAGTGGTCTATGATTTAGAAAGGATATAACTTATGATGTATAATATATATATAGAAGGTGTATATGGTGTATAATACAAAAAAAAATCAGAACACCAAATACAAGTTTGGTGGAAATGATCTCATAGATGACCCTCACTTTGTCAAGGACTAGAAATACTCATCTCAAATGATATTTGCCCCAGAGCTCACTGTAACAGCATTGCCAAAAAGGCATTAAGAGTTGTTAACCTAATCTTGCGAAGCTTCTTCTCCGGTAACATTATATTGCTAACTAGGGCATACAAATAGGGGTGGGATTCAAATTTTTTAACAACTGGTTCTGTGGGTGGGGCTAAGTGGTCATTTGACTGGGTAGGTCAAAAGAGAGAAACTCACTTTAACAATGCTCTTAGAGCAGGGGGTTAGACTAGATGACCTCCAAGATCCCTTCCAGCCCTGGATTGCTTTGCCATTTCAAACCATCCTCTGAAGCTGCATCTAGTGCCAGGGTTTGTGGTCCGTCCTTCCTCTCCTTTTTCTCTTCCTCCCTCCCTTTATCCATCCATCCATCCAATCATCCATATCTCATTCACTTTCCCTTCCCTCCCTTTCTTTCCCCCTTCCCTCCCTCCCTCCCTCCCTTCCTCTTTCTTTCTTTCTTTCTTTCTTTCTTTCTTTCTTTCTTTCTTTCTTTCTTTCTTTCTTTCTTTCTTTCTTTCTTTCTTTCTTTCTTTCTTTCTTTCCATCCCCAACACCCCATTTTGGGCCTAGGAAGTCTCCCTGGAGCCTCAGGAGAGCCAAAATGGGGCAAGGGGAAGGCTGCACCACACCCACCTTGCCCCGTTTTGGGCCTAGGAAGCCTTTCTGGAACCTCCTGGGAGCCAAAATGGGGCATGGGACATGCCACACGCCCTGTGCCCCATTTTGGATCTAGCAAGCCTCCCTGCACTTACCTGGGAGCCAGAACCAAGCACATGGGGACTCCCGGGATGGGCAGGGCAGGTGAGGCAGAGCCAGCTAGTCTTCGGAACTACCAGTTCACCAAATTGGATGTAAAATTAAAATCCGGTTCACCCGAACCAGCCCAAACCAGCTGAATCCCATCCCTGCATACAAAACCTTTGCCAGACCAATTCTTGAATACAACTCATCCACCTAGAATCCACACTGTATATCAGACATTAACACGATTAAATGGGTCCAGAGGTATTACATGAGAAGTGTTCTCCACTCCTCTACTCACAATAGAATCCCTTATGCCACCAGGCTTGAAATTCTAGGCTTGGACAACCTGGAACTGCACCGCCTATGGTCAAATCTAAGCATGGTACATAAAATTGTCTGCTACAAAATTTTACCTGTCAACAACTTCTTCAGCTTCAATCACAATAATGCAATGGCAAATGTTCTGTCCTCATCTACATACTCGAAATCCCCGCGCTTGATTGGCCAAAGCGCGGGGCTTTCTAATTGGTCAGGCGAGCCGCGCCGATTGGCTCGTTAAGAATCTCCCGCGATTGGCTCGTTCAGAGCGCGGGAGATTCGAAGCGCTGCCATTGGCCACGGCCGCCGCGGCGAAAGGAATAAAAGCCGCGGGCTTTTTTCCTTTCGCTGGTTCGGTTCCAGTTTTTCAAATAAAGAGCATTGCATGAAATCACCGACTCCTGGCGTCATTTCGCGGACACGACACTGGCGACGAGGGTGGGATCCAGACCCTGAACCAAACTCCGTGTCCGACGGAAGCCAGACAAAGCACCGAGATGGCGAAAATCGCACCGCCCGCCCCCTTCAACCCCGCCACCGAAGACTGGGAATCGTTCTCCGACCGTTTCCGCATGTACCTCGAGTGCACCGGCATGAAGGACGCCTCAGGCCCGCTAAAACACGCCGTCTTCCTCACCCACTGCGGAACCGAAGTTTTCCAGATGGCCAAAGCGTTGGCCAAGCCCGCCGACGCAACCGCCATGGACTGGGACATCCTCGAACCTATCCTTCGGCGACATTACGCTCCCGAGGTCCCCATCCTGATCCGGCGCAACGAATTCTACCGGCGAGACCAGAGAGCGGGTGAGAAATTGAGCGACTTCGTCGTCGAGCTGCGGCGCCTAGGGGGGCTCTGCGAATTTGATAACCTAAACAACATCCTGAGAGACCGAATCGTGCTCGGTCTGTGGGACCCCGCGCTGCAGAGCCGGCTGATGGCCAAGGGCAACATCAGTTTAGCAGACGCCCTCACCGCAGCCGCGGCCGCAGAAGCAACCCGTACTTCCGCCGATAGCATGCGCAGACCTGACACGAAGGACCGCGGCGGAAACAACAACCCGGCGAGGTCGACCGAACAAAAAACCGAGACAACTACACACCAGGGTGATTTCCACTCTGCATCCAGCACGTCCGAAGACGAAGAAGACATACATCGACTTCAGACGGGGCGCGACCAACGGAACCGGAGAGGTCGTAAGTCAAGGACCAACTGTGCCGGTTGCGGCGGCGACCACCCCAGGTCGGAATGCCAGTTTTTCGATTCCATCTGCCGGCATTGCAATAAAAAGGGGCACATCGCCCGGGTTTGCCGCCTGAAGAAAAACCGCAGTCCAACTCGATGGGACCCGAACGACCGGAGAAGGGAAAGCTCACCGCCCCGGCCCAGAGATCGCCACTCGGACAGCCGATGGGACCGGACCGGACGATTCTCGCGAGGCGGCGACAACCGGCGGAGAGAGGAGACCCACCAGACAGTCACCATCGGCCACGCCATCACCAACGACGCCCGAAAAATCCATGTCGAGGTACACATCGAGGGCCAGCCGTGCAAAATGGAGGTAGACTCCGGGTCCTACCTCTCCATGATTGCATGGCACGAGATAAAGCGGTTGGTGCCTACCCTCCAAAGGAGGAACGTAGACAGCCAAAGACTTATTGTAAAGGACTACCAGGGAAACCGCATCCCGGTAGTCGGCACCAAAAACTTTAACGTAACATATAAGGGGCGCACCGAACAACTCCCCCTCACGATCATCGACCGCGACCGCCCAAGCCTACTGGGACTGCAATGGTTCGCCCCGCTCGACATCACTCTCACGGGAGTCAACCACGTCGTCGTCGTCGGTTGGGAACAGCGACTAGCCCAGGAGTTCCGAGAAGTCTTCGACGGAAGTCTGGGCAAGTACCAGGGGCCCCTTATCTCGTTCGACCTAGACCCTAATGTCCCCCCCAAATGACTGAAACCTAGGCGGGTGCCATTCGCCCTAAAACCCAAAATAGACGAGCAAATTGATAAGCTCGTCAAACAGGGGGTATTGCAGCCCATAGACCATGCCCGGTGGGAGACCCCCATAGTCACCCCGATCAAGCCGGACGGGTCGGTGAGAATCTGTGGGGACTATAAGGCCACCCTAAATGGTGCGCTGCAACAAAGCGCCTACCCCGTCCCAATAGTGCAACACCTACTGCACTCACTGGGAGGGGGCAAGGTTTTCGCCAAGCTCGATCTCGCCCAGGCATACCAACAGTTGCCGGTCGACGAGCAAACGGCGGAAGCCCAGACCATCGTCACCCACCGGGGAGCTTTCAAATGCAACCGACTCCAATTCGGAGTCAGCGTGGCACCAGGTATATTTCAGAGCCTGATGGAAAGGTTGTTGCAAGGTATCAAGGGGGTGGTACCTTATTTCGATGACGTTCTAGTGTCGGCGCCCAACCAAGCCGAACTAGAAAGCCGACTAAGAGAGGTCCTAACTAAATTTAAAGAAACGGGACTTAAAGTAAAAAGGGAGAAATGCCAACTGTGCACGGAACGAGTGGAATTCTTGGGCTACCTCCTAGACCGGCACGGCATTCACCCCACAAGTAAAAAAATCAAGGCCATCAAAGAGGCCCCCACCCCTAAATCAAAAACTGAACTACAAGCATTCTTGGGGTTACTGAACTTTTATAATGTTTTCCTACCCCAAAAGGCGACGGCGGCGGAGCCTTTGCATAGGCTCCTGGACAAGGCGGCGACCTGGACTTGGGGGAAACGGGAGCAAGCCGCCTTCCAAAAAACTAAAGACCTCCTCACCTCCGACGCCGTCCTCATACAATTCAACGAAACCCTGCCTCTGGCCGTCACTTGCGACGCATCACCTTTCGGCATCGGCGCCGTCCTCAGCCATACCCTTCCTGACAGAAAAGAAGCGCCCATCGCGTTCTTTTCGAGGACCCTCACCAAACCGGAGCGGAACTATAGCCAACTGGACAAAGAGGCTCTGGCTATAGTTGCCGCCATAAAACGGTTCCACGAATATCTCTACGGCCGACCCTTCACCATTATAACGGACCACAAGCCGTTGCTGGGCATCCTTGCAGGAAACCGGGCCACCCCGAACATTCTGTCTCCTCGAATGACAAGGTGGTCCGAGTTCCTGGCGGCCTACAACTACGAACTCATACACAGACCGGGTAAGACGATCTCACATGCAGACGCATTAAGCCGCTCGCCGCTACCGGAATCCGACTCTGACCCAGCACCAACGACGACCACCCTCAGCATCGAGACCCTACCCAACCTACCCATAACCGCGTCAGACATTGCCCGGGAGACTAATAAAGACAGGCGTCTGGCGCGGGTTTTGCATTGGGTAGAAAAAGGGTGGCCGGAAAAAGACAACGACGAGTCCGTCAAGACGTTTCGGAACTGCCAAACCGAACTCTCATTGTTAAAAGGGTGCATCTTATGGGGTGACAGGGTGGTCATTCCGGACACACTACAGGGGAAGGTTTTGGAAATGTTGCACGAGGGGCACCCTGGCATCGTAAGAACTAAAGCCTTGGCCAGAAGTTACGCTTGGTGGCCAGGGATGGACAAGCAGATAGAGGCCTGGGTAGCTAGGTGCCAGCGATGCCAGGAGACTAGGCCCAGCCCACCCACAGCACCCGTCCTAGAGTGGGAAACCCCAAGGGGGCCCTGGTCCAGAATCCATTTAGACTTCGCCGGACCCACGAATGGACACACCTTCCTCATAACAGTTGACGCTTACTCCAACTGGCTGGAGGTAAGCAACATGAAGACTACAACCACGGAGGCCGTGACCAAAGAACTTTGCAAACTCTTTGCAACACACGGCCTCCCAGACGTCGTCGTCTCCGACAACGGGCCCCAGTTTACCTCCCTGGAGTTCGAGAAATTCCTGGCGGAAAGGGGCATCCGCCACGCACTAACAGCACCGGCGCATCTGGCGGCGAACGGTAGGGCGGAACGGATGGTCCAATTTACCAAAAAGACCATCCGGAAAATGGACCATGGGGAGATCCAAGAAAAGATCAACAGACTTCTCTTTACACAACACATAACCCCGAATACCACTACCAACAAAAGCCCAGCCGAATTGCTAATGGGTAGAAAGCTGAGGTCCCCACTCGACAGGTTACACCCTACGTATAACCCGGAGCGGCCCCCAGACTCAAGCACGAAATACCGGACGTTCGCACCCGGGGACCTCGTATATGCAAAAAAACCTGACGGGGGACCCCCTATGGATCCCAGCCGTCATCACCCAAGCAACAGGCCCACGCTCGTACCGGCTACAAACGACAGACGGACAAGCGTGGAAATGACACATCGACCAACTTAGGTCTAGGGCAGCAAACGAACCCACCTCCCAAAACGCAAGCCAAGGGGGGAGGGAATACCCGGGTGACCGATTACAAAAAAAGTAAACCAGCAGTACTTACCGAGACGCAGCCATCGCGACCCCTCGCCAGAAAAGAACAGCCAAGCCATCTCGACCGACCCGGAAAGACCGAGCGGGAGCGGCGAAACCCGTAGCTCAACCAACCCGGAAGGCCCAGGTGGGAGCCACGGAGAAAGAACCGGCCCGATCAACCAGCCGGTTCGCACAGAAGCAAGAGCAACCAAAAACCCGACCGAACCGGCTGGGATCCCGCTTACGACTGAGTTGCGCAGGTCAAGTAGGACCAGACGGAGCCCCGCCTACCTACGTGACTATGCAACGTAAGGACTGAACCAAGAGGGGAGGGGTGTTCTGTCCTCATCTACATACTCGAAATCCCCGCGCTTTGATTGGCCAAAGCGCGGGGCTTTCTAATTGGTCAGGCGAGCCGCGCCGATTGGCTCGTTAAGAATCTCCCGCGATTGGCTCGTTCAGAGCGCGGGAGATTCGAAGCGCTGCCATTGGCCACGGCTGCCGCGGCGAAAGGAATAAAAGCCGCGGGCTTTTTTCCTTTCGCCGGTTCGGTTCCAGTTTTTCAAATAAAGAGCATTGCATGAAATCACCGACTCCTGGCGTCATTTCGCGGACACGACAGCAAACAATCGATACAAACTGAAGGTAAACCATTTCAAACTCAATTGCAGAAAATACGACTTTAGCAACAGAGTGGTCAATGACTGGAATGTTCTACCCAACTCTGTTGTTACAGCCTCAAACCCTCACAGCTTCAACCTCAAACTGTCTACCGTGGACCTCACCTCATTCCTAAGAGGTTCATAAAGGGGGCATGCACCAGGTGCCTACCATCCCAGTCCTGCTGTCCTGATTTATCTGTACTTACTTTGTTTATGTTTATACCTATACTTGCTACCTTGTACGATGTGTGACAAACAAATAAATACATACAATAAATAATAATAAATAAATAATATATATAGAAGGACCTGAATACAGTTCATAGTGCTTCTAGTCAAAAGACAAGCTAATGTGGTGGCGAATCCTATTTTATAGAAGAACATTGACTATTTGATAGCATCTTCTGCCCAAAGGACCATCAAAGGTCAATTTTCTACTTGAAGAGCTTTCTGATTTTAATTTTTAAAGGGGGAGCAGGAAGTTAGCAACTATGAGCAACAAGCACAATAATAATTGATTTAATAAGCCAAAAATCTGCCAGAGTAGAAAAATCTTCACAAAGTATGTCCTGTCGAGGCCTATCAGTTAAAATATACGTGTAGGTCAAATACATGGATTATCTGGATACAGCAGGCTTTCTCCCACTAAATCTAATTATAATTTTCTGTTACTAATTCAAATTATTCCTGAATTTGCATTTATGATCTATAAATTAGGTTATGCACCTATTCCACAAGTTGATACTCTGTTTTAGTTCATTCCCCCTATGAATTATGGATGAAGAGGGGATGTAATCAGTGCATATACCTGTGGAAACTCTTCCTTTTGAAAGTATTACAAGTCAGCAGGTGATAAAAAAAGATATAATGGCAAATCCCATGCCATCTGTTGGATTCATCCATATACATCATCAACTGAACTTGAGCAGAAGCCAGAAGAAAACTGGATATGTGATGTTACAAAGGGTTAAAGCATAATGATTAAGTGTCTCATATGGAAATCGGGACATATGTGGGCTGAATCCTACTTTTATAATGCAATATATTCACAACATGGCCTTAAACAAGTATTCAGTCAGCTTTATCCTCCCAATTACAAGTATTCAGCATAGGCACTGGGCAACCTGAAACCACAGGACCAATGTGGAACATAAATAATTCTTATCCTTATCCTTCTCTTACCTCTCCCACTCCTCCTCTAAAGTATATATCTAAAATTTGGTTTAACTAAAACATTTGAATTTCACTAGAAGAGAAAAGGTCTTGAGGTCTTGAACTTGTTATATATTTGCCTATCCTCGAAGAAGACCATTTAATTGTGAAAAAGTATCTGTTGAGGCACCATCCCTGGATTACAGTTTTAAACCTCTTATTTCAACATGATTAACTTTACTTCTTTTCATTTAGCTGTAAGCAAAATCTTGTTTACAAGGCAAAAAAATGCATTTGCTGTAATATTGGCAATAATAATAAAAGTGAACATTGTGGAGAAATAATTTATTTGTAAACCAGCATAAAATTGTCATTGATGCATGAGTTTCCTCTTCAATTAATAAAAAGGAGGAAATATTTAAAAACAATTTATCAAAGAAATACATACAGTTCATACATTATACACCTACAAAGAAGGTAGTAATAATCATTCTGCATATAGCAACCCTGGGTGTTCTGGAGATGCTGAAATCTTCAGTATCACCTAATTAAATATGTTGTTGCGGCAACCTTCCCTGGACCATTGGGCAGATGAAAATTTGTTCCTTGCATTAACTTTGCAAAAATACAGCTAACAGCCATCAAAAGACAACACATTTACATTGGAGGCAATTTTTATATTGTGCATTTTATGTATTTTATTGTAAGATGCCTAGAGTCATGTAAAAATGAGGTGAGTATCTATAATAATCAAATAAATAAATAATCCCTCTTTTGTTAGTTTGAAAGAAGGGTTAAAGAGGCCATCTATGACAAAACTGAACAGCCCTCTCTCAACAGAGGGGAAGGGATATGACATCATCTATCTCCAATCTACAATACAGTTGTTTCAACAGTTCCAAGAAGGCTCCACCCCAATTTGTACCACTCAGGTGACCCTGATGACACAGATAAACCAGGGGTAGGATTCAAATTTCTTAACAACCAGTTCTGTGGGCATGGCCTAATTTATGGGTGTGGCTTGGTGGTCATGTGACTAGGTGGTCATGGCTTGCTGACTGGGCATGGCTTGGTGGTCATGTGACTGACTGGGCATGGCTTGTATGTAAATATTATAAATAATTATGTAAATATTGATTTTTTAATTAAAAAAGAGCAACTTTTACCCACAATCAGGCAAAGCAGGCAGACAGATTGAGTTGCTCACAGAATCACAGATTCACTTAGAGATCTATGATTCTGCAATCTGCTACCTGAGTCTGCACTGAAAAATAGAAGCTTCAGTCCTAAGGAAGGTTCAGCTCTGCTTTTAGATTAGCTAGAAAGCAAGAAATCCAACAATTTCCTGATTTCTAGCTAATCTAAGTCTCCTGGCACAGTAGAATAACTGATGGTTGGGGGGCAAAAAAGGAAAAATAGCAACTTACCAAATGCAGGCAAGTTTGATGACACGCATGCCAAGTAAGGAGTGAGTGGGCGGGGAGGGGTGGGACCAGCCAGTGGCATGATTTTCTGGTTCTCCGAACTGGGCAGAATCATAACAGCCGGCTCTATAGAATCAGTCCGACTAGGTAGAATCCCACCCCTGAGATAAACTCTAGGTGACCTTAACGACTTGCTAAAAGAATGCAAATGACCAGCTGTCTGCAAGAATATAAATCCTTCAATTCCCCACCATCCAGTCAGAGCTGAAGAAGTTTCTTGGATGTGAAGCAAAACATCTTCAAAGAAAAACCAGAAAGTCCAGTTGCCTTTTGAAAAAGCACCTTTAGGACAACCCTGAGAAATAGCACCTTCAGGCTCTCATCTTCTTCTGACAAAGACTTCAGTCTTCCATCTAGGAAAGAATTTATGAAAGAGATACATCAGTGGACAATAGATTATCCAGAAAATAACAAAATTTAATTGTAAATAGGCAGTGCAACTTTCAATTGTTTTTTTAGCAATATAGCTAAAACCCTTCAGCTTCTCAACATGCAGCACCAATTTTCCAAATCATGACATTCCTACTATGGATGAACTTTACTGATTTGGTGTTTCCTAATGGTTTCAGTTTTTTTGTAATTTTGAATAGTTATTTATGCAGATGGAAACTTAATTTGTTATTCACCATCTTGAATGGTTTCCTAGCATTTGAATTTGATCATTTTCTAATGCTCCAATTATCATAACTCACTGTATTTGAATCTGATCAGTCACATCATGCCAGTTGGTGCAGACACTAATGTGTGTGTTAAAATGACTTGTTGGCTTCTTTAAATGGAGGCAGGAACTTAAGACAGTATGTGGATCATTGTGCATTGTTGCATAGATTCATAATATCAGTATGCAATAGTTATGAATATCTTGTAGTGTCAGCCTCAAGATAGTCTCAAGATATCTTCCACTGCTGCTTTTCTGCTATTACTTCTTTCGGCTGTCATGACAATGGTGGGAGGGGGGACTTTGGAGGGGAAGAAGGCTGGAGGTGTTTTGCATTCCTTTGCTGGGCTAGCAAGGGGAGGGGGGATTCTTTTCTTTAACTTTCCATTTCTTGGCTATCTTCTGTCCTCTTTTGCGCAACTGCGAACTTTTATCAAAATGTGTCAAGGCCATTTGACAAGAAACCTCATCACCACCTGGAGATGATCACATGAGCTTATTCAGAAGTTTTAATTAGAAGAATCATTTGAACTTTGGGGGGTGGGAGCAATTTTATTTCTTTGTATGTGTGTTCTACCCGCCAATTTCTCAGTTTCGGAATTGATTTGTAGCTTCCACTTTATTTTCCAGTAAAAGGATAACTTTGCTCTACACCATGGAGTCTGAGTATTTCTTTCTTGGGATCTAAAGGGAGCACAGACTGACATGTAGCTTGGCTGAAGGGTGAGAATGGAGGTTCATTCTCTGAGTTTGTGGGTTGGTTTCTGAATGTTTTGTTACCAGGCTAGGTAAGATCTTCAATGGAATTTAGGGAAAATGTCAATTCTCTTCTTTAGATTAGAATTTCCCTAAATTCTGCTGAAGACCTTACCTCGCCTGGTAATGAAACATTCAGAAATCAACACACAAACTCGGAGAATGAACCTTCCATATCAGTATATAAATATGTTGTAAACTGTCTTATGTTTCATATAAATGAGTCATGGCTTTTGGGTGTATTTCTAATATATTTATAATAAACAAAAGTAAACATCTCTCCCCCCCCCCAATTTTTTTTTGCTTGTTCTTCTAGCTATTGTCTTTGGCCCTGTGCCTTCTAGGAATTTATTAGAAACTGGCTGATCAACCCGGTGTAGCCCGGGTATTTATTTATCCCAATCCTGCATTAGACAGGAAAATCATGTAGTTGGAACTCACACTGTTGTACTGTCTCTGAAGCTCTAGATGTAGTAGCTCTATCTCTCTTATCCTTTAGTGGGGCCTCATGCTGTTGTACTGTCTCTTGCACAGTGTCACAAGTCTTCTATTCCTGTCCTCAGGAATTTCTTGTCTATGCTGGTGTTTCATTTTTGTAATGTTTGATTGCACTTGGCCAATCACGTGATGTTTATTTGGAGGGCTGAGAGGGAACCCACTTATGGAGTACTGTGAAGCTGTTATCATGGCAGGTCCACTGGGCTGTACAGTAGAAGCCATTTTAAGGCATGCACACACACACACACACATACATTTATATATAAAATGTCTTCAAACCAAGATTGACTCTGGATAACTTATAGGGATACATCCATGAATATTCTGGGTATTATACAAAGTATTTTGCCATTACCTACTTCTGAGATGTTCTTCAGCTTTCCAGTGTAAATCTAAATTAGAGTTTACTCTAACCTTTGACTTTTCAGGTGTATTCCCCTCCCCCCATCTAAGTATTTATGAGTCAGACTTGGTCTGTGATTCCCAAAGGTGTTTTGCTGCATGTGGAGATGCAAATGCAACAGCTCTCCCCTCAGCCTATTTAAAATAGCTACATCTGTTAAAATAGCCACATGTTTTCTTGGCATCACATAGCCCCTTGTTGGGCATTGAAAAGCCATAAGAGCTATTTTTTATCAATTATTCCCTCTATACCCATAGACTAGAATAAATGATGAATCCTGTGATTGCTGGGCTTATCACAAAGCAGGCACATTAAATACAGTCACATGGAGAATTTTAAAGTAGCATCCAATTCAAAGTATTCCAATTCTGGCCCAATGGGCCCAGTTCTTTAAAAGGCCATTAAAACTGCATTTCTATCACCTCTTGAAGAGAAAACCTGGAGCTACAGAAAGTTTCAGGCATCTCTTTTAAATCTGAGGTCACAAAACCCCTAGCTCCAAGATAAGAGCTCTGACATGATTAGAGGCCAAACTATGGATACGTTGAGGACAGAAAAGAGAAAGATTTGGGTCCACAAGGTTGCATGGTGCTAGAAATAATAATTGTCACCTTGGGAAGTAACTCATAAAATTAAAGGGATAGGAGACTGAAAAGAAAACTGCTAGTGCTCTGTCTCATGTCTATGAACCTTTGGATGCAGAGATCAACCTCTGGATCTCCAATCCATCCAGTGAATTGCTCTGTACAAGTGATACAGGAGAATGTAGGTATCTTAGGAAAAGTTGGTTTTGAAATTTCAGTCTTCAGGTTGAAACTTTGTGCCATTGATTACTTGGTGGTTAAAAAAAGGCTCATATATATGTTCTATTTATTTTGTCTGCCAGCTGCAAGGAACAGCTGTGAAGTTAGGTTTTGATATAACAGCATGGGCTCTGCAGACTCTGAAATTTAAATTATTTTTCTTTCAGGCTGAATTTTCAGAACTTGCCATTATTATCAGTTTTCAGTAGAAAAGTGATAGTGGCACTAAGGTACCTTTAACTATTCCATTTATCTGGATATTTCTCTTTACTTACTTTTTTTTTTTTTTAAAGTTCAGTGTGTTTTACACACAATAGAGAGTGGGAGAATTAGCCTCTAATCCATTAAAGGTAGTATTTTTTCCCTGGAAATTACATCTTTCATCAAAGTAGGTTTCCTGCATGGTGCAAGATTAAAACTGGACTCTTCGTATTTATCCGCTTTCTTGGGTGCTGCAAGAGAAAGATAGTGGAAACATGTTAAATTCAGTGAAATTAAAAAAAGTTCCTCTTAAATTATTCATTTGCATTATGAAGGGATGTATAAACAGATGAAAAAAACTTATCTGCATTTCAGTAGATGTTGTTTTTAAGGATGCTGTAAAGTTTTCTGTTTCCTATGTTAATTCGGGGATATACCCTTGTTTGTTCGAAAGCTACTGCTTGTGATATAGACATGCAGGCCTGACTCAATAGTTTAAAGAGCTCTCAGCTACCTTAGTTTTTCCAGAGAGATTAGCAAACTGACTCAATATGACATTTGTCATGTGGTGTTTTTTTTGTTTTTGTTTTTTTTACTAAAATCAGATATGTATCAGATATGTTAAGATTCCTATTGTTTCAACCAATACAGCTCTTGGACATATTACCAGCAATTAGGCTATTGTAGTCAAACCAAACATGAAAAAATGTTACATTAAGGAAAAGCTGTCTAAATATAAGTAAAATATGAAAATCACCTTTCATTTTCTCTGTTCAGTATGTTGTCAGTCTATAATCAGTTATTATGGCGATGATAATGATGATAGTAACAATAAGGCAGAATTATATTTAAGCTCCTGAGGCTGAAAGAAAACAGCTTAAAAAAACCCCAAATATCAGAAATTAAACTTTTTTTATTTTCTGTTCTTAAGTAAAACATTAAGAATTTCTCAAGGTTATTTTTGCCTGATAATTGAGATAAAATCTCACTTTAGACATCGTCACCTACATTTATGAAGAAGGTCTGCCTTAGCTCATGTTAAGTACTTGGACATGGGTCGGAGTAAATGGAGACAAGCCTCTGAATACTTTTAGCTCTTTATTAGCATAGTGACTTCTCAAAACAACAACAGTGAATTCTGCCTTATATAGGCAACCCTTGTAAGAATTGTCCAATAGTGAGCTATGAACGCTAGCTCTTTTAACCAATAAGAATCCTCTGTTAAGGGCCAATCGGATTCTTCAGAACTAACCAATCCGATCTGGCCGCCTAACAGCCAATCAGAAGTGCAGGGCCAGAATCCTGCACTTTACCTCAAACTCATACTTTATTAACTATGGTACATACACAACACCCCTTCCCCCTGGCTTCTTAATTACGGTGTAGTTATATAGTCCTTTAAATAGGACGGTTGTCTTTTAAGTCTTTCGGATTTTCATAGGACTGGTTGGTTGCAATCCTGTTGAGGTAGATTGTTGTTTGGCAGTGGATCTGCTTCTTGCTCAGGTGCAATTTCTTGTGGTGCAAACGATTCTCCTTCCTGCTCCATTTCCTGAGTATCACTTAGTTTGTCGTTCCCTTCGAGCAGGTTCCCTGGAACATCATCTTCTTCTGTACTCCCCCCCTCGGTTTGGTCATGGGGGAGTTGTTGACTGGCTGTTGTGAGTCGTGACCATAATTGGTCGATATGCCGTTTCCACAGTCTATTGTCACAGCATTTCACTATGTAGGATTTGGGGCTGGTCACTCGTACTACTGTCGCATCTATCCATAACGGATCGCCCGATAAGTTTCGTGCGTAAACGAGGTCTCCTACCTGGAAGGTGCGACAGCGGCCGCTGGATCCTATTGGCTTTTCCGGTTTGTAAGCAGGGTGCAAACGGTCAAGGTGGGAGCGGAGTCTTCATCCCATCAGTTCGGCGGGAGTTCTGCCGGTGACGCTATGTGGAGTTATGTGTTGCAAAAAGAGAATTTGGTTGACCTTGTCATCGATATTGTCATAGTCCACTTTTTGCAAAGTCTTTTTAACAAATTGGACCATGCGTTCCACTCGGCCATTGGTCACAGGGTGCACAGGCGAGGTGAGCGCATGGTGGATGCCGCGGTCAGTGAGGTACTGCTCGAACATTAGTACTGTAAACTGTGGCCCGTTATCGGGCACCAGGACGTCAGGCAATCCGTGGGTTGCAAAGAGTCTGTTTTGGATCTTGATCACTGCCTCGGAAGTTGTAACCATCATACGATGAATTTCTAACCAATTGGAGTATGCGTCGACTGTCAGCAGGAAGGTATAGCCCTTGGTTGGCCCTGCGAAATCCCTGTGGATTCTGGACCAGGGTCCACGTGGCGTCTCCCATTCAGTTGGCATGGCTTTTGGTGGGGCGTTGCTGACTTGTTGGCAATTGGCACACGCTTTGACCCACTGCTCGATTTGCCAGTCCATGCCCGGCCACCATGCGTAGCTTCGTGCAAGTGCTTTCATCCGCACGATGCCGGGGTGGCCCTCGTGCAGAATTCGTAGCAGCGTCTTCCAGAGTCGTTCTGGGACAATGACTCTATCGCTCCAGATGATACAGCCTTTTTGGGAAAAAAGTTCAGTCTGTCGAGATTTAAATGGTGCGAAGTCATCTGGTACTTGGTCCAATGGCCATCCGCGTTCTACCCAGCCTAGGATTCGAGCTAGGGTGTGGTCTCGTTTGGTTTCTCTCGCGATGTCTCGGGTGGTCATAGGCGGCGAGTTGAGTGTTTCGATCTGCAACGTAGTTGCCGTTGGTGCCGGATCGTCGAGAGTCTCTGGAAGCGGTGCTCAGCTTAATGCGTCGGTGTGGGGAATGGCTTTCCCCGGGCGATATTGCAGGCGATAATTATAAGCAGCTAGGAATTCTGACCATCGGGTCATTCTAGGGGATAATATGTAGGGGGTTGGCTTGTTCCCGGCTATTATCCCTAGCAACGGTTTGTGGTCAGTTATAATGGTAAATGTCCTTCCATACACATATTCATGAAATTTCTTTACAGCTGAAATGATTGCGAGAGCTTCTTTATCAATTTGTCCATAGTTCCGCTCTGCTTGTGAAAGAGTCTTCGAAAAGTATGCAACAGGGGCTTCGTTCCCATTAGGCAGTACATGGCTTAAAATGGCGCCCACCCCGAAAGGCGATGCATCACAGGTTATAACTAACAGCAAAGTCTCATTATACTGCACAAGTACAGAGTCAGATGTGAGCAGTTTTTTAACATTCCGGAATGCTTGTTCTTCCCGGTAACCCCATACCCACAATGCTTTCTTATCTAATAATCGATGTAACGGTTCAGTGACAGTTGCTTTGTGCGGTAAAATCACATTATAGAAATTAATGAGGCCTCAGAACGCCTGGAGATCGGCCTTGTTGCGTGGTCTGGGAGCGTTTTTGATCACTTTTAATTTACTCTCGGTAGGATGAATGCCCTGGCTATCAATTCGGTATCCTAGAAAGTCAACATTGTCAGTATATAAGTGACATTTATTTTTTTTCACCTTAAGTCCAGCCTCTTGGAATTTTTTAAGAACGCATTTCAAACGATCCTGCAAGATTTTTTTGGTAGGGGCTGCAATTAATACTTCATCAAAATAAGGAACCACGCCCTTGATTCCCTGTAATAACCTTTCCATGAGGCTCTGGAAGATCCCCGGGGCTACACTAACTCCAAATTGCAATCGGGTACATTTAAAGGCACCTCTATGCGTTACAATTGTTTGGGCTTGGGCCGTTTTTTCATCCACTGGTAGTTGTTGATAAGCTTGAGCTAAATCTAATTTAGCAAAAACCTTTCCGCCCCCCAAGGAATGGAGGAGGTGCTGCACCACCGGAACTGGATACGCATTCTGCTGTAGGGCGTGGTTTAAAGTGGCCCGGTAGTCCCCACAAATTTGGATTGACCCGTCTGGCTTAGTGGATGTTACAATAGGGGTTTCCCATGGAGAGTGATCGATGGGCTTCAACACCCCTTGAGCAATTAGCTTGTCGAGTTGTTCGTCGATCTTTGCTTTAAGAGCGAATGGAACTCGACGCGGCTTCAAGCAAATGGGGGCTACTTTTGATCTAGACTAAATGAGATTGGGGTCCCCTTATACTCGCCTAAACTGTCTGCGAAGATGTCGCTGAACTCAGAGATAAGGTCTTCCTCCCACTCACAACCACCGACTTGGTTCACGCCGGCCACTTCAATGCCGAGTGGCGCGAACCATTGGAGGCCTAATAGACTAGGCATATCTCTATCGATTATCGTTAGAGGTAAGTACGCTGCATGCTTCTTGAAGGAGACTTGGACTCGGCAGGACCTGACAACGGGGATTCGATTTCCTTGGTAGTCCTTGAGGATGAGGCGTTGAAATTGGAGGTCTTGGCATTGAATTGTGGGGATGAGTTGCTTGAGTGTCTTCCAAGACACCATTGAGAGGGACGATCCCGAGTCGACCTTCATGTGGCAAGGCTGGTTCTTGATGGCTATCGTGACTCGGATTTTCTTAGTGTCCAAAACTGAGGCGTGACCTATAGTGATAGTATGGTGAGCCTCTTCTTTTTGCAAGGCTCGATTTCTGTAGGAGTGGTTTACTGGCTCTTGCCTTACAGGACGGTTTCCTGTCGATTGACGATAGTTGGCCCCTTTTGAGGCCTGGCTGGGTCCTGGTAAGCTGCGGCAGACCTGGCCAATGTGTCCTCGTTTCCAGCACTCATGGCAGAGTGCGTCATGGAATTTGCATTCGGCCCTGGCATGGTTTGCTCCACAGCCAGCGCAAGGGCGTAAGGGCTTCGGGCGAGGGTCCCGGTCGGACTGCAGTTGATGGATCCCTTCTTCATCGCTGTCTGACGACAAAGAGAGGTCCTCGTGGTGCATTGTTGAGAGCTGCCCTTCTGAGTTGGGTAAGATTTCGCTGGTCGGTGGTGTCACCGGAGTGCGGCTTCACCGTAGTTGTGCAGCCGACTTTTTAGTCACCTCCGCAGCCGTGGCTTCGGCAATGGCATCAGCAAGGCTGATGTCGCCTTTCGTCATCAGCTTGCTTTGCACGCCTAGCGCATCTAATCCCAGAATTACTTGATCTCTTAGTGCCTCTTCTAAATCGGCGAACCCGCAGAGGCCCCCTAAATTTTGGAGGTCCACCACGAAATCAGCCACACTCTCCCCTTTTCATTGGTTTCTCTGATAAAACTCGTGGCGTCTCATGAGTGTAGGCACGGTTGGCGCGTAATGGCCTCTCAGGATGGGTTCGAGGTCGTCTCAGCTCATGGCTTTCACTTCTCGAGGTTTGGCGAGTGCTTTAGCCATCTTAAATATAGCTGGGCCGCAATGCGTCAGGAACAGTGCCCGCTTCTTTGCTGGTGTGGCGTCCTTCAAGTTATTTGTCTCGAGAAACATTTGGAAGCGATCCATGTAGGATTCCCAATCCTCTTGGTTCGGATCGAACGGAGCGGGTGGTATGATGCTGCCGGACATGGTTCCGTTGTTGGCGTCGTCTTATCACGTGCTCGGTATCGCTTCCTGGCTTCTTCAGTTCAGACGTCTCCACATCCCACCCTCGTAGCCAGTGTTAAGTACTTGGACATGGGTCGGAGTAAATGGAGACAAGCCTCTGAATAGTGACTTTCAGCTCTTTATTAGCATAGTGACTTCTCAAAACAACAACAGTGAACTCTGCCTTATATAGGCAACCCTTGTAAGAATTGTCCAATAGTGAGCTATGAATGCTTGCTCTTTTAACCAATAAGAATCCTCTGTTAAGGCCAATCGGATTCCTCAGAACTAACCAATCCGATCTGGCCGCCTAACAGCCGATCAGAAGTGCAGGGCCAGAACCCTGCACTTTACCTCAAGCTCATACTTTATTAACTATGGTACATACACAACAGCTCACAATGGATTGTTCTTCAAATCAATTAAGAAACCATGCTGCTGGCAATTCTGGGAGTTGTAGTTTCAAAATATCTGGAAGGTTTGTGAAACATTTTTCTAAATGCACTGAATCAATTTCATTTTGTTTAATGATACAATTTTGTTTCAGAACAAACTGAAGCATGACTATTGTTATTTATGACACAGATTTTCTATTAGTTCCAGTATGGCTTAGCATAGTCAGCAATAGCAGAAATGCTTCTGACTTAATAATTCCACATCTTCATACAAGATTTGGCAAGTTTGAGGGATCATTGATAGTATCATGATTGCCCATAAAAACATGTGAACCATTAGCACTGCAGGCTCTTAAATTGTGCTATCCCTGTTCAGTTACACATACATAGCTCATTTAACACAATGCTGATCCAAATAAAGGCCACATAGGAGAAGATCTGCTGCAGTGGTTTAATAGCAGCCTAGCTTAACTTCATCTAAAATAATTCTAAACACATTCCTTCCCATCGCTAATGGCCAGGATGGGTGAAAGAAACTTCCTGGATGCACTAGTGCATTGGATTCCTTAAAGGTCCCACTGTAAGACCAATGTGGACTAATAGTGCAATCCTATATTTATTTAAAACAAATTTTTCAATGTCCAGTAAGGTTGACTTTGTTGTATAACAAGAAGGATCATATGTTTGGGAAGGGCAACAGAAGTCTAGAGAGTAATGCAGGGAAAGATATGAGGCACAGTGTGACCATGCAATCATAGTTGCCAGCTAGTTTCTTTGATACTTTCCCACCAGATGTCCACACATATAAATAAATTTAGGATAATAGCCAAAGATTTTTAAAAAATAATTTTGGTTTAGCAAAGCAAAGCAATGGTCTAGACTTCAACCCAAACTCTTTGTAGAAGAGGCACAGCTGGAGAGGGCAGAGTTAAGTGTGTCATAAGTTTATAGTTTCTGTGTTCCTGTAAGTAATTCAAGTCTAACCCCTCCTGAATTCCATTGGCCCTTATTTAGCACCAATTTAGTGTTGATCAGATTCTTAAGTATGGGTTTGAATAAATCTTCTGTGCTGCAACTTTATGAATGGTCTTGATTCTTTGCATCTGACACTCTTTGACTTTTAAAACTCATCTTACATACCTGCCCCATTCTCATTCAAATATGGTGGTATTTAATAAAGAAAGTTTTATTTTAGTAGTGTCCCTTTTAGAATAGAATTACCATTCCAAGAAATATCAGCCTGGCATCTACTTTAATATCTTTTCTTTCTTTCTTAATCCTTTCAATTTAAGTGATTTCTTAATTCTTTCTACTTAAGTGATGCTCTCACACTGAATTTTGGGTTTCCATTCTGTGTTTAATATTACTTCAGCCTCAGTTTCATTGTGATTTGCTATTATATAATTAATTTTCATGATAGTATTTTGATATTTTATCAAAGTTTTCATAAACTTTTGCAGAGTGTTCAGAGAATCCTAGTCAGAAGGTTACCAATAAATTATATAAATAATCAGATTTTGATGCAGTTATTCAACCATTTCTGGCAGTTTAATCATTTCCGGGAATCATTTTATGCCTCTCTATTAGCATTGGTGGCATTTTAGAGAGTTTCATAAATAGCATCAGCTTCTAAGCTGCAAGGAGTTTGCAGTCTACAAGGTTTGACAAGGTTAGCATAAGTAGAGGAGAAAAGAAGGCTAAAAAGAAATAGATGAATAAACATATGAACAAAATAGGACCTTGAAGTATGAAAAGACCATACAGTCAAAGCAGGGGTCCATTCTGGAATGTTAGAAATGACCCATACAGGTTGAGTTACAACCTCTCATTCAGTAACACTTCAAACTTGTGATGGTGCTGAACAAGGGGATGTTAAAACCAGTCCGCAAGAGTTTTTGATGTTGCAACATCCCTATGGTCACAGAAGCCATGGTCATGTGAGGTCCTTGCTTAATGAATTGTGTGGTCCTTGCTTAACAATGGCAACTGGGACTGTTGAACTGCCATTGCTAAGCAATGCAGTCACATGACATTGTGCTTAATGATGTCACTTAGTAAGGGCAATTTCTGTCCCTATTGCCATTGTAACCCAAAGATATTAAATTAAAATTTTGAAGAATAAATGTGTTTATTTTTTTAAATTTTAACTTAATTTATGAATTCATCTTTGTTCCATGACATTTGCACACATATTGGAGCTTATAAGGAAAAAGAATGCCAATTCTTATAAGAAAGCAACACACAGACTTGCTTAAATCAGTAGTTAAATTCTCTTCATCTGATTTTCAAAAAAACCTTTGTCATTTTTGTTCTTGCTGTTTGCTTGGCAGTTTCCTGAGATTGCTGCCATCTAATGGCTGTCTGGACTTTTGTAGCTCTGGTTTGGTTAATTTATGCTGGGGGGCGGGGGGGTGGGGAGGAAGATTAGCATTAGAGGATTAAAATGGAATGGCTATGGCTTGCTACTCTGCTCCAGAAAAAGACCAGTCTGCTCTAAATTATCCTTTTTTGCCAGCGTTTGGCCAAATTCCATACATTCCCTATTAAGAACTGTTTGCCAATTAAAGCAGGCTACTTCAACACTTTTCTACTTTTTTTCTGTCAGTTTTCTCCCTGTTAGCTGATATATGTGTTCGAGATTTCTCATTGCATAGGAATAAATAAATGTCAGAACCTGCTTGCTTTTTTCTTTCTTCCTTGCTGAGGGTGAAAATCTCTTTTGCATCGCTGACCTCTTTCATTAACAATATCTAGTTTCTGCCAGGGATGAGATAGGAGTCAAGCTATGCATAGCAGTTAAGCCACTTTTGTCTAATAAGTGCATGGAATTCTGAAGTGCCAAAATGGAAAGGTGTGTTTGCCCCTCAGAGTCCTCCCTGACTCTGCTTCCCAAAGCAGCTGTTCTTCATGTGAATACTAAATTAGGCTTCAACAGGGCTGCTGCTGGCTCAGGAGTGTGACAAGGGTGTAATCTAAGTAAAAACATTGAATCTGTCTGTTTATGGGTCTAATAAATTATGTTGGAATGGTGCTATTATAAATCCAGCCTGTCCAGTAAACCCAACAACTAATACATCAGTCGCTTGTCAAGCTATCTGACTATCCATTCCAATTGTTCAACATGCAGATAACAAGGTGCCTTACAAATCTCTTAGTTAAATGTCATTTGTTTCTGTGCCATAACATGCTATGGATCATTGCTCATACACAGTAACCCAATTATATTAACCTGCACAGCAATACGGTGTAATGACATGACATTAAGGCAAGCACCTCAGAGGTTTTCAAGAATTTGGTCTTTGCTCATTCAATAGGGACTTTGTTCCCTTTAGCCCCTTGTTTTCCCTTCCAGTTTCGTAGCAAAACAAGTTATTTTGTAAAATTGGATAAAAGAACCTTTGCAAAATGAAGGGCAATTAGTGCCACTGCATCAGATTTGGTATTATTGGTGCTGAAATCTTTTTACTATGAAGGTTTTCTTGGCTTAGGGAGAAGCTTACCATTTTTAAATAAGCATGCATAAAAATAACCTGTGAAACATGTAACAAGAGCAGATAAATATAAGGACAGGACTTTAGCTGCATGATCATAGACAGTTTGACTTTTATGACTTGTTCCATGTGGACACCCTTGGTTTGGTTTGTTCTGATCTGGTCTGGTCTGGCTACTTCAATAAATAGGAAAGATAGGATATGGAATAGTTTTTCTTCAATTAAAGACATACAAAGATTTACGGAGGGATAAAAATAAGATTTTTTTTAAAGCAGTCGGATGATATCCAGAAATATTGCTGTCCTATTTTGAGTACAGAGTTCAAATAGTTATGCCTAATGATTTCACTAACAATGTATAGACTTCATTAAAAGTGTGCTATTGGAATGGTGCGGTGGTCTAGAGGTGCAGCTCTCATCTCACAATCTGGGGGCTATGAGTAGGTAGAGGCAGGTATTTCTCTCTCTGGGCACACTGAGAATATATGTGATGAACAAAACTCCACATTGGTGATAGGAAGGGCATCTGGCCATTAAAACACTCTGCTAGCTCCATTCAGTTGCCCTGTCATGCCTCTGGTGACTCTGAGGGAGAGGAGGAACAGCCGACAGGGAGTGGAAGTGTGGCTCCGGAGGTTATGGAGTAGGCTGGGGAAAGGCAGAGGCTAGCTGAGCAGCCAGAAGAGGACCCAGGCCCAGCCCCTACCCATCCTAGGGCACGCAGGTGGAGAGGATAAGGGAGAGATGTGTTCTACTCAGGAGGAGAGAGCCTAGATCCTCTTCATGGGCTGCAGCTGTTACAACTGAATAAGAGGACAGACCTGCGTACTGGCAAACGCTGGAAACAAAGCATGGAAATATCTCTAGTTTATGGTTCCTCTCTGAGTTTGGCATCCTTTCCAGTGTGTGTTATCTGTGGGTGTCCTCCAGTCCTTATCTTGCCTGGTTTGTGTTGCTTTTTCTCTTCTTCTTGTAACTGTTTGTGTGGGAGTTTTTTGGCTTTCGTCAAGGATATTCGGAACTTGGAAGCAAAGTGAAGGAATAAAAGGGGCTTTACTTGTTTTCTGTGACTGTGTTTGTTTTGTATTCCACCCTGGGTCATTACATGCACAGACTCCATCCTGTAAGGGGTTTGGGGGTCATTAAAAGATGATGATGATTATTATTTAAAGCATGCTTTTATTAATAAATTGATGAGGTATTCATAATATAAATGAACTCCTAAACCATCTCCAAACCCAACTGCAAGAAATGTACGTTGAAATCAAAACCATAAACTGGGGAAATTCCAAAATTAATCTGGAGACAAGATTTAGCAGCTTGAGGAGGGGGAAAGACATAAAAGCAGCTGTCTGTGGTAGGGCCTTGAACCTCATTTCAGAAAGAAAGCCTAATTTCAAATTATTCACAGAATAGAGTCCCTAGTCACTTGTAGTGTTTCTGCATCAAAATAGCCACTCCTTATTTTCTGCTTTGCACTGTTTGCAATGAATGCCAATGAAACCAAGATGGTCAAATTTTGGGTAGGAGAATAAATCCCTCTGCATCCATCCAAATCTCCAGTTTACCTACTTAAAATAGCTTATTATCATTCTCAGTCATGGTACTGGAGTTTTTTTACAAGTGCTCTATACATGTCAATGAAATGATGACACATTTACCCTCATTTTAAACAGTTAGGGAGGGGAGAACATAGTGACAATTGCTAATAAGGGAACCAAGAAAAGTAGAACCTTTTATTCTCCAGAGTATCTATTGGCATGACCCTAAGAGTATTGCAAAGTCTAAAGAAAAAAAATGGTATTCAGAAACTGGTGATCTTATCTGTAAGATCTGGACCTTTTTGATCACCCCAACTCTATCTTTAGTGAGGTGTCTAAATATTTAAAGAAATAAGTGATGATTGGTTGCATATACTAGGCATGTAATATATACTCATTGAATTCTTTCTCCTGCACTGCTAAATGTCTCCAGCTGTCCCTACATTAAAATTATATATACTATACAGTAAGGTTAAGGTGTAAGTAGAAACTGTTAAAATAAACCTGGCCATTCCCCCCCCCCTGAATTTATTTTGGTTGGGAAGATAGAAATTTTTATGGAGATCATTGGATCAAAATTACAGAAATATCAGATGAAATGGATGTTAATAGAAATGAATCAGAGAAGTATGTTATAGGTAGGTTGAAAGAACAAGCCAAAACCTTAATTTCATCCCTTCCTGATGAATAGGTGAGTTATGAAAGACAATGAAACAGACATCATCTGTTAGAAGACCAATTTGAAAAATTAAGTAAAGATGGTTTGGCATGACACATGGAAAATTCATTATGAAAAGACTAGGATATAGGAAAGGAAAGTTTGTTTGAAGCTCAAACATGTGGGTGGGTGGGGGGGTCCAAAAAAATAAAGTATGCCCACTGAAGAAGGCAATTTCTCCATACTTAATAGATCTCAGTTCTCCTCTTTAGATTAGAATATGTTTTGAAGCCTTTCTACTCACTCTGCTCAGTGGGACATTAGACATGTGCCCAAAGTTCTGGCCTTTACAGGACCACTGAAGATATCTACATATTATTAATATAATATAATATAATATAATATAATATAATATAATATCATATCATATCATATCATATCATATCATATCATATCATATCATATCATATCATATCATATCATATCATATCATATCATATCACTAACAACTCAGTAAAAGTGAATTAAAATGATGCATTCAGAAATAAATGTTTTTCATATAAGGCAAAACATTTTTTTCTCCAAGAAGCACTGAGCTTCAAAAGGCTCCACCAAGACATTATGCATCCAAAAGAGACATAGCACTTCTACCCAAAGGCAATTGCTCCCCCCTCCTTCATCCCCCACACACTGCCCCACTTCATTGGTTGCCATCACTTTCATTTCATGGTAAATTGGCTATATTTTTAATTATGCATGATCATAGTTGCCCTTCAAAACTGCAGAGCAGAAACAAAACAAAACAAAACACTACAAGCTGGCAGGAAATATTTTTAAAATACTAGGAGCAATTCTAGTATTCTAGTATGCTAAATTCCATAGATTAAGTCTAAAATAAATTTATTGTTTTTATTTCTGTATGATTATTCATTTACTGGTTTGGTTAGACATTATTGATTTACCTGAAATGGCGCTGAATGAAAGTAATTCACAGTCTCTGCTATTGCATTAGCTGGGACATATTTGAAATATATTTATTGATTGATTGATTGACTGATTATTTGCCATCTATTACCTTTGATGGACTTTTTCTCTTGGGATTGAACCAGAGATTGTTTAGTCTCCAAATCTAAAATGGGATTTATTTAAATGGAGCTTCCTTTGTCTCATTGTCAGGTAAGGAACAAATCCTGCATGGCAATAATTCTGCTTTTAAACAAAATGTCTGACATTTGCAGATAAAATAGAACTGAAATGATGCAGTCATTTTAAAACTCTGATTTTTTTTTAAAAAAAAAGAAATGTAGAATAACTAGAAGTTTGAAAAATGTAGTGGCTTATATACAAAGCATTCTGCTTTCTTCAGGAACGTGTCTTTTTCCCATAGTACAGGCCAATCTGATTTGGGGAATGGTTTATGGAAGACCATAATGATTTCTTGTCCAAAATGCAGGAACTATTTCTGCCAACTTTTGGAACAGCCTATAGAGGAGGAGGAGAAGGAGGAAAAGAAGGAGGGGGGAGGAGACAGAAGAAAGAATGAAATTCCACATAAAAACAGACAACAGCTCCTACAGCAGTCTTGTGCAAAGGAAAAAAGTGCTACTAATGAGAAACTGGTAAGAAGAAGCAGAGCCACAAGGATCTCTATATACCCATAAAGTGCGATCGAGCGATCAAGCGATCACTGAATTGCTGGGATTGTTGTGAATACTGGTACTCTGATTGCAAACAGAACTTTTAGTAACTGAAATCCAATATTCTTCTTTCTTCTTCCCCTGCTTTTTTATATACAACTCTAGGGCATTTGTGGTATTGCAGAGTGGGTGGGTGGTTGAGAATATCTAAAAAACTATACCCCATAACATGACAAGAAATGTCTCTCCCCCCTCCCTCTCCCTCCCTCCCCCCCTCTCTTTCACATTAGCTAGGGAATTCTAGGCGTTGAAGTCCATATATTTAAATATTGCTAAAGTTAAGAAACATCGATTTACATTCATTGATCAGTCTGGTCTTCTGTAAGAATGTGGAATAATTTTGCCTAGGTTTCTTTATAACAGCTGCTTGGAGAAGGATAGTATCATGTATCTCTGCATTCTTTCCTTCAGGTTGGCTTTCTTGGTAGCTTCTTCCATGCAGTGCATTCATTTCTCAATGCTAAGAAATAATCACTGAATAATTTTTTTCAGAGCATTGCTCCATATCAACTTCAAGTTGGCTGGTTTGTATTTGCTTGGATCCTGAACATATGAAGGAGTTAAGGAGCACTTTCATGCCCTTATCACCTATTATTTTTTTACCATCTTCTCTAAGTAGTGGCTCTACCCTTTTCTTTCTCTTTTTCTCTTCCTGATTCTGCTTATTCTTATGCAAGTTTAAGAGAATTAGAGTTGTTTTAAAAGAATAACTGAATCCAGGATTTCAGTTCTATTAATTACAGCCATTCTATTTTCATATTAACTATCTCTTTCAGAGGTTTCAGCAAGTGTTGCTTTGGCCTTTAACATATGTCTGAACTTTTAATAATGTCTAAAAATGTATAAAGAAAGGGAGGAATTATCAGAACAGTTAGATTTGGTCTCTGTTATTCTTTTGGAATTGTGCCACTCAGATAATCTTCAAACAAATAAAACCAAGGTTAGTATGTCAAATACTAGCAGAAAACAATATCATATAAAAGTAAAGAAATCATATGATGAAGAAGGGAAGCATGAAAAACTATTCTGTGCATAATCCACACTACCACTATTATTATATTGGAATATGCCATCAATATAATTCTTCTTTATTAGTTAGTAAACCCAACAACAGGACCATAATTATTTGATAATAATTCCCACTATATTTACTAACACTTACTCCAACGAATATGTGTATAGTTTTGTTGTCTAAGGCTGACTATAGTGTCCATATCTTTGTGAAAGGATGTCTTTCCAGATTCTGCCAGAAGAACGTCCTGTTAAATTCAGAAGGCTCCCAATGGATCTATGCTCTTTGTGCATGATCAATGAGCTGTAGCAGACATTCAGTAGAAAAGGCAAAAAATGCTATTCCAATGTATATCCCTGCAAGTAAGATTAGGTTTTCATTACACAACAGTGTTTCAAATATTCCCAAGATGCAAGCAAAGTTGCATAAATGTAGAATATGCTGCCTTAGCTACCTGGTGAGTATTTTAAATAAAGTCTAGCTATAATTGATGCTGCCAACTCATATATTGGCTGAATAAGAACTTTATCATCTCTATCTTTATCTATCTATCTATCTATCTATCTATCTATCTATCTATCTATCTATCTATCTATCTATCTATCTATCCCGTATATAGCTATAGATATATAATAGATATAGATATATAGTTACAGATACGGATACATAGATATAGATAGATATTGTCCTTACAATGTATAATATGGAAACTAGTAACTTATAGGCAATCTTGGAAAAGTACTCAATTCATTCAAGCATTGAGATTGAAATTTTGTGCTGCATACTACTGCCCATTTCACAAAGTAAGAGACCAAGAAAGAAAATGGGATGCCAGGGAGAAATTGAGCATATGGAACCAGCTGTCCACCATGCTTCCATGCTCAATAACAGCACCCCAGAGCAAACAACTTCTTCTGTTTTAGGTCATATTCCATAAAATGCTGAGCTCTTCTTGTTTGCTTCTTCTGTTGTTCGTCAATGTTCTGTAGTCAGGTCTTAACTGTACTACTTAGATTATGCCTGGATTTCAAGGAGTCTTAGTTTTAAATTATGTCTTGAATATTTGATAGTTCAATGAAAGGTGATTATATCATCACATTCTTTGATAAGGCTAATGACATTTGATTCCATTCTGATTTTTTAAAGCTGTTGTTAAAACTGTAGAGCAGGGGTGTCAAACTCAAGGCCCATGGGCCAGATCTGGAAAGAGTGAAGGCCTGGCCCACAGTGCCTCTGTCAGCAAAAGTAGAATTCAGGAGGGCCACATGCAGCCCTCACCGGCTTTGTTTTCAGCTGTAACGGCCTTCTGCAACCTTCTGCCTGCAAAAATGGAGCTCAGGGAGGCTTCGTGCAGTCTGCCCAGGCTCTGTTTCTGGCCACCTTGGCCTCCTGCAGCCCTCTGTCAGCAAAAACAGATCCTAGGCAGGCCACACGTAACCTCCCCAAACCCCCTTTTCTCTGGCAGAGGGCTGCAGGAGGCTGTCATGGCTAAAAATGGGGGCCTTGATGAGTGACATTGAGCTGGCCATGCCCACCCTGGCCACACACACACACACACACACACACACTCTCTCTCCCCAAAGTCAAACACAATCCTTGATTTCAATGAAATCAAGTTTGACCCCCCTGCTGTAGAGTCACCACATCTTACTTGCTGGAGGGATAACCTTCCACTAAAAATGTTCACTAACTCAGGGATGAAAAGCTTGATTTTTGAAGACCATGTATTCTCGGGGGATGCAGAATGGACATGGCTGAAGCAACTGAAGCTACGGCATATGTCACCCCACTTTTCTTTTGCTCAATCACAGTCTCTTATTTTGACACCTTTTCTTTCCTCTCTCTCTCTCCTTTTTCTCTTCCTACTGGCTACCAGGAAAGAATTGATACCTTTTAATAAGATCTGATTTCAGCCTTTTTTGTTTTTACAGAGCTCCTGATATTAGAACAAAACCCTGCATGAAATTAGCTTGACGATTGCCTGCAGCCACAGGGCATCAGGTTGCCCAACCCTGCATTAATTAAGGTGTCCGAGTTTATTGTTTAAAAATCAGAAGAGAGAGCTATTCATCAAAAATGCCTTAATAGTAGACATGTAGTCATGCTGTCACAGTTCTCCCTGATACAATAAGGTAGAGCGCAGTTAATTCTTTAATTATAACAATAATTGTATTTTAGGATATACAGATAGTATACACCTTAACAAATACAGATGATATACAAAACCGTGTTTGCCCTTTTTAAAATTAATTGAGTGCACAGTGCTTAATCTTAAACCAATCACTAGATTCATCATTTTTCTCTTAGCCAAGGAGGAATCTACCATTATATATTTACATTGTAAACTGTCTGTTAGTAAACTAGTTCGGTGATCAAAAAGTAGACAGGCTTCAATTTGAGTTCTTTTTCAAGATAAGAGCTGAAAAAAAATGCTTAACAGACTACATAAAAATGTGTGCATACAAATGTGTGTAGTGCTGGGGTGTGTGTGTGTGTGAGAGAGAGAGAGAGAGTGAGAGAGAGAGACCCAAGTATATTTCCTATGAGTCTAGATATATCTTTATGATCTTTGAAACCCTGAAAGAAAAATCTCCTTTACCATCAAAAATTGAGTTTAAAAAAAGTGCATTACACAGTCTAAATCTTATTTGGTCATTCTGTTTAATGTTTTAAATAATGCTCTATCAGCTGGACTACTGTATTTTGTACTACACTATCTGAGGGGGTTCCATGAGTCACCTCTAAAAAATGAGGAGATATTGAGTTTGAGGATTGCAGATTGTTTACCAAAACATAGACAATGGAGGATTAGATCGGTCAATAATACAAAAATACTGCATTATGTAATAATATTAGTTCTCTTCAGAGCAGAATTATTTACTTCTAATTTCTATATATTAACCATGCTTGGTATATTAGACTTGGAATGTTTTATACTTGGAATATTAACCTCTTCTAATACAATGATGTCTTAGCCACATTATAATTATACTGTATGCATCTCCTCTTGCATTTCATTTCTTTTAAAGTCCTTATGATTACTTTAAGGTGATAATTGAAAAGGTCTCTCACCCTTACTGTAAACATTAAAAGCCTATGAAAAAGCACAAATATCTCCTTTTCTACCATGTTTCAGCTCTTACATTTGACTACAAAAGAGATGTGAAATCTATCTGTGAAAAAGTAATAACAAACAGTTAAATTTCCTTAAATTGTAGGGTTAGTTCAGCAGCAAAGCCTAAAATCAACAAATGCATGTGTATAGAAGTGGCCTACCTAGATATAAAAAATAATATTTTTAAAGGCAAGAAAAAACCATTTTTCATATTTTAATAGCTTTCATTCTTTGTCTTAATAAATGCATGTTTGTAGATTTGTATACGTATGATGTAGGAAGTCTGCAAATAAATGTAATTTGCAGCAGGGGGATAGCTAACCACTAGCAAACACTTTTGAATAATGAATCCCTACTGTATCAGATGGACGCTATTCATAATAATTTCGTGCTTTTTTCATTTTGTCGTGTACACTAGCGATTAATCAATTTACAATGTTATGTCACCCACAACAAATTGCTAGCACCAAGACAAATTTATTGCTTTATGATAAAAGAACTTGTTTGGGTGGAAATAAATTAAATTTTGGGGTTGTTATTTGACTAGGGTGTTTACATATGTGACCCAAGCTGTGCAGGCCAGCTGAGGTGAGAGTATCCAATTATTACTCTTGTGTTTTGAGAATACTTCAAAGACATGCAAAAAGCAAATGATACGTTTGTACAGCTAACTAGTCCTTGAAGAAGAAGAGGACCTTCTGGGAATCAGCACAACCTAAATGGAAGTATGTTTTTAAAAAGTTTGATCACATTATCTGGGACAAATCCTTGTGTCCTGCAGTTTGTCTGTTGTCATCTACTTTTCAGGTACTCTTTTGTTCCAGGTAAGCTATAAAATAAAGAAAAACTAAATCATCTGAGGTCATTGCAGTATATGTTCCAGTTCTTGCTTTTCTGGGGATGCTGCCCTGAAAAGGTATCAGAAGCAAAGGTACCTTTGCTTGACCCTGCCACATTTCTTGAGATTTCTCTTAGCTCTGCAGCATTCTCTGAATCAAAAACACAGTTGTGGGCTACTCCTTCCTTTTCCCAAACCAAGGAAATGAATCATCGCTATGAAAGGCTCAAATAGATTGTCACTTTGTATAAAATATACATATTTTATGCAAATTGCATCATTTAGAAACAATAACTCTAATTTAAATAAAGATACATCTCTCAATAATTGTGATCAACATGACTGGGTAACCTCTTCAGCCCACCTAGTTAACTGTTGATAAGCAAAATCAAGTGTTCTCTTTGTGTGGGATTCCATTACCTCCAAGCTAGATTTGTTCTAGATCAGGAGTGTTAAACTCACTGCATCACATTGCTGTCTCAGAATGTTTCATGGCATTTTTCTCATTTGCAGAGCTGGGTGGGGTGTGGCCTGCACATGACACATCCAGCCCATGGACCGCCAGTTTGACAGCCCTGTAATCTAGGTAGAACATCCAACAGAAGATGTTCTTTTGTAAAATATATGCTCATCCTTATTTAACAGAAAGTTGTATCTTTCCCAGTGGATGAATCCAGAGACATGAAATAAACTGAAAACTCTTCAGAATTTTGAGTTTAAAAAGGCAGGCTTAATGAGTAAGATATGATCCCATTATTGATATCTAAAACTGAATAAGAAAGGTTGACTCCAAAAATAGTTTTAGATTCATTCTATTGTTGTTGTTTTTTCACTCCAGGATCTCATGCTTTGCATGATCAGAGAAGAGCAATAAAGGTGATCAGCTATATGGAAAGCAAATCCTATGAGAAAGGTTGAGTAAGTGGATATGTGAGAACTGAAGAAATTGGAAACTGGTGAAGATTACATAATGCCACTGTACTAACACAGTACACATTTATACATTATGCAAAAGTTGATCTCTTCAGACACAAAGAATTACCGTATTTTTCTTGGCCTATAAGATGCACTCCCCCCTCCAAAATGGGTGGAAATATCTGT
Organism: Hydrophis major; assembly: GCA_033807585.1. Classification (NCBI taxonomy): domain Eukaryota; kingdom Metazoa; phylum Chordata; class Lepidosauria; order Squamata; family Elapidae; genus Hydrophis; species Hydrophis major. Next base: position 233,008,621 of record CM066330.1, on the reverse strand, counting down.
GTGTTTTACAGAGTGAATGTTGCCAAAGTCCCACCCACCCACTGCCCCCCACCCTTTGGCCTCTGCCTCCCAGCAATATGTCTCCTTGCAACAAACAGCAAACAGCACGGTCAGCTTCAGCACAAGTAGATTTAGCACAAGTAGCTGATTGGCAGTTGGATCGGCCTCTCGGAATACCGACAACCAGCTGTTCCAGGTTGCAGAGATCACCACTGCCCGTTGCCACCATCTTCACCCATTGCTACTACCACCATCTATTGCTGCCTCCATGCACCCCATTTTTGGCCTCCACATGCCCCATTTTCGGCCTCCATGCATCCTATTTTTAGCCCATTCCAGGTGGCGGGGGGTTGCCACCACGTGGATTTTTTTTCTTGTTTTCCTCCTCAAAAGCTAGGTGCATCTTATAGTCTGGAGCATCTTATAGCCTGAAAAATATGACAGATGTCAGAGAATAATAGATTGATAGATATTATCAATATTATGATTTTATATTATAATATTATAATAACAATATTATAATATTATCAATATTATGTCAGCATTGCAAGGTAAACCAGACAGGAAGCCTGACCAGATGAGCTATACTGTATGAATTTTGCAAGTCTGAAAATATATTTCTCTCCCCCCCACCCCACTTTACAGCCTGAGAAACTGGGGAAGATCCCTGCTCAGCCACTTATGCTGTCCACATTCCTAATGCTGCTTTCTGTATTGGTTGCCCCTCTTCTCCATATCTTCTCCCTGTCATTCCCATATACCATTACACATTAAGAAAATAGTTCTGAATTAAACAATGCAATTAGTTATCAATTTTAAGTCCCAAAAATATGATTTTCTCCAAGGTCCCTTCCAACTCTGTTATTCTGTATGGTGGACAAAGTTATATTTGCATTAAAAGAGTAATCAAGGACAATCCAGCAGACAGATTTCTAAGGTCCTGATACATCCAGCAAAATCTGTACCAGGAAAGTCACCATTGAAATGACATACCTAAAGAGCTGGAGCAGGGCAGTCTTAGAAAATTATTGACCTCACTGTTCAACATTCAAAATTTGGGCGCTGAAAATGCTACTTTGATCACTAGTGGCAGGAAAAATTACAAAAGTTCAAAACTACCACTTTGAAATTTTAAATTATATATCTGTCCATCTAGCTTCTCCATCCTTGCCTTTTTCTCTTTTTCTAGATTCTGTTATCTGTTAACAAGCTGTTTTAGAGGATACTAAACTTTGGAATTATTTTCCCTTTTCCTTCAGAAATAACATGCCATTGAATTTTATTTTCTTTCAATTGAAAAGAACCATTTGCAAAACCACAAACTTTGATCACACACTTTATTTTGCTTTTTAAAAAAGTAGAATATGTTATTTATTTACTTATTTGTATATATCTCAGAAGGCAGAAATATTTCCAAAGCACTCTACTACATATGTATATCAGAATCTGATTCTGAATGAATGGGTATTTATTAGGTTGACTTGGGAGATATGTGCTACTAAAATGACCCCAGCATGTAGTCCCTTTTCAAGTAAGTAAGCAAATGACTTTTTCAAAATCAGTAAAGTTTCTTTTCCCCAATTAAACATGAAAGCAATGGAAAACAAGCCAGTCAGTCTTGCTAATACAGACACAGATGAATCACAGAGGGTAATTCAAACCCTAGAATCCACCATATGACACCCGATTGCCATATGAACCGATTGTTTGAAAGGATAAAAATAGATTTCATTGGCCTTAATTTCTCTGTAGGACCCAGGTCTTATAAAATGACAGCGTACTTCAAGGCAACTAAACAATGGTTTGAGGGATGGAGAGGAGGGCCAAGGTAATTATAAATTAGTTAAAGATTTTTTTAAAATCACAGTGATGAAGAGGCCATTTGTGCAGGTACAACACTCAAATGCATAGTGGAGATATGGTGCTAACTCTTCAACAGAGGTAGGGACAAGAACCTGCAGTCAGAATGATCTATGCCCATAAAAGCAGCATTGGTTGAATTTCTGTCTGGTTGGCCCTTGGAAAATAGAAGAGCTGAACAAAAAAAGAAGGGTGTGTATATGTGTGTGATAGGAGTTGGATGGCATATACATTTAATAAATTGTTACAATTATAATTAGCTATGCTCCTTCAAATATTGAAATTACCAAAGTTACTTTCTAGACTGAAATTGAATTCTTGCTCTCTTGCTAATAATGCCTTAATTATATTTAGATATCAGGAATGGGATTATATGGATTTTCTTTTTTTTTTGAAACAAATTTTTATTAATTTTAAAGATAAAAACAACACATCATTAACCATTAAATACATAAACACATAAAACCTCTTAACATTGTAAATCCTTACAAGTCAAACAAAACATTATTTTTATACAGCATAATTCCAATTTATCCCATCTCCATATGGACACACAAATATCTTTCAGCAAATTTCTCATTATTTCTCTTTACTCCTATTCAATTTCATTTCTCTTCCATATTTATCCATTTTATAGTCATCATATTCTTTTCTTTCTGGCTTGTTTAAATTATTCTCATCTAACATTCCTCCAAGGTTTTATTGATTCTTTTTTCCTTTTTTTTATAAAAAACAAATTTTGTTAGTTTTACCATAAACACAATACACAAACATACAAACACAAAACATAAACAAAACTAAAAGATATTTTCTGAAGGTTGTCTGTTCCCGGGTTAAAACTCTTCACACAGACACAAATTCAAACATCATATTCAACCCATATCTCCTTCCATATCTTATTATCATTTTCTTTTTTTTATATATATATATAAAAACCATTTTTATCAGTTTTATAAAAACAATGCACAAAGAATCAAGGCATAGCAGCTTATAAATTCTTTTCTAAGAAAAAATAATAATAAAAGATCAATAAGGCATAATATTTCCAGATTATAATATCAATATTTCATATAATATTAACTTCATATCTTGTCCCTACTTCTCCTTTCCATCCAAATTATTTATTAATTAAAATTTTATTGCCTTTTATCAATATACAAAATCCAAAAGAAAAAGCATATATATCCTTCCATATCTTATTACCATTTTCAACAACATTCTTTGTCTGTTCTATTTCCAATTATCCATTCATCTTTTTTTTCTTTTACCATACTTCTCCTGTACACCAATTGGAGTAACATCTATAACTCATTACCCTAACTTAGAAATACTACATATAGCAATCTTTCTTGGGATTCTGTTTAAAAGATTCTAAAATTACATAATAAATTTTATATTCTAAATATATATATAAAAACACACTCTTATATACCCTCCAGAATCCCTCTTTTAATCTAAATTAAATTCACCCATTGTCTCTAAATAAACTTTTTTTCTTTAGGTCTTGCTTCCCCCCATTAAGGCTTCTCCTCCCCTCCTTTCTCTCTTGCTTATTCTTCTCCTTGCCCTTTCTACCCCTTTGCTTTTTCCCTTCGCTTTTCTTACTCCTTTTCCTTTGCTTTCTAACCTTGCCTCCATCTTTTCGCTCATTTTTCTCTCTTTTGGTTGTTTTTATAATTCTTAAAATCCCCTTTTTCTTATCCTTTTTCTCCTCCTCTCCGGAAGGGACCCATTGTTCATCAAAGATGGCTTCTTCTTCCTCTTCTTCCTTGTCCCAGTCCTTCTGCTGCGTAATCAACTACAGAACATAACGCCATTTCTAAGAATTGAAACAAAGCGCCCAAAGTATCTTCTTTTTTATATTTTTGATATTCAATCTCTAGTTCATCCACAAACGATGCCATTATAAAAAGGGAAACTTTTTCCAAAACAACCACAAGTATTTTTAATCAAAGACAATCAAAAGCAATTAAAAAAAAAAATTCCAAAAGTTAATACTTTTCTTCCTTCTTCTCTTTCTCTTTCTGGATTAATTTTTATTCAAAGAGGTCCAATTACCATATATCTTCCTTTGGGATCCACAAAGACGTTCTAGACAATCTCCTCCTTTTTCAGCTTCTGCTCCAATTTTTTTTCTCCCTTCCCACTTGCAATGACAATTTTAAATAATCAGAAATCCATACCTCCAGCAAAGATTTTCCAATTTCTTAAATTTTTCAATGTCCAAAAATCCCTTTGTCTCTTAGCTTCAACTTTCAAAGCAATCCACGTTCAATGTCTAATATATCCAAATATTTCTGCTATTTCCGTGGGGTGGGAGAGTAAAAAAAAAAAAAAAAGTTCCCTTTAACAGCTTCTCCGCCGCTTTTCGCTCTTCTTAGGGATACAATGTATCCTCCAGCAATTCAAGCAGCTCAATTCCAGGCAATTTAAAAGGTGTTACTTGACCCGGCTCAGACAGAACTTTCACTCTTCACACTTCCTCCAGCACAGTTCTTACCCGGTTGCTGGCTTCTTCGTGGCGGCCATTGCTGACCGCCGCTCCACCGCCTTGGGAAAAAGGGGTTTTCCCGGAGAAGGGGGGGGTCTGCGACACCCCCACCTCCCTATCCGACTCCCCTCTCTCTTCAGCTGTCCCTACAGGGCAGCCATATCCCCCTGACCCATCTGGATCGGGGGTACCTCGACGGCTAGCACAGCAGGAATCGCGAGCTGTCGCGAATTCCTGCTGCCCCGAAGCCACGCGAAACCGGAAGTTCCGGATTATATGGATTTTCTTAATGGTATCAGAAGTTATTTTGCTCCAAAAATCTTGAGACATTTTTAAAAAGCTTAAGAGTTGCAGTCTTTAGTACAGTTACCTTGATATAAACTCACTGAACTCAGTAGAATTCTGTCTAAATAGGCAGAGAATTAAATTGCACTCTAAACCTGTTCTTGGTAGCATTGGCCTCAGTGGCATCATTCCAGGCTGATGCCAGCATGACAAGCAAAATTAGACCCAAAGGTTGTGTTTTGGGTCAATGACATTGTAAGTAATGCTCTATTAATCAGGCAGTTCATCTGACACCTGTTTTTCCCCTTTATTATCCATGACAACAGCCTGTTCCTGATAGCAATCGACATTCAGCATCTGATAAGGAAGTTCCCATGCTTTCTAAATACCTAACATCAACGAATACAATGAAATCTAAAAATATTTTGTAATGATTTTCTATGTAAAAAATTGTTCTTAATTAGGAATGTTTAAAGCTAAACAAATCAGAACTTCCAATTATTAGAAACAACTGATCTATATCCTTCAGTAGTTCTCTTCTGGATATGCAAGTTCTCTCCTGGATATGTAATTTTTAAATTCTATCATTAGTTATGACCCATTGCAGGACAATAAAGCATATGGAAGTGCTAAGGATCAACCTTTCTTAAATAAGAATGAAAAAATAACTAGGGGTAATGATTCCTCTCACCCTGATAATATATGTTAAGGGATCTTCCACTGTAGATGCCAACATGCAACAAAAGGATTTAAATTTGAAGGACAGAAAAAAGAATATACCAACATAGAAATGCTTAGCACACGTCCCAATCGGTTTTAACAATAATTATTGTTATTCCTGAAATTTTCAGAATTTACTAAATGCTGCAAATATTTTTTTTAAAAAAAACACCAAACAGATCTACACTTGTAACTATCGAAGGCTTCAGTTCATCTCATCTGTGACATTCCTGAGAGGAGGAAGAGAGAAAATAAAGAGGAAAAAATAGAACCTAAAGATATATCAGAAAGAAGGCAGGGATGGTGTGTGGAGAGAAAATAATAGAAAATCAAATGTGTACGTTAAAATATTAAAAGTGGTTTATATACAGTTTATTGAAATTTAACATGAACATTATCCATATAAGCAAACATAAATAATGATGTCCTGCTTCAAAATAAAGTTTTTTGGGTATAATAAACATTTTTAATATGAATATATAAAAAGCAAAATTATATTCTTTCTTATTCGATTAGTTCCAACTATCCACTTATTCAGTTTTGCCCCAGTTCTGTTTCTAAATCTATACCTCAAATATTTGTCCATTGTTTCCGTTCAGTTAAAGTACATTCACTTGATAGTTTCACAACTTTGCAGCCTTAAACTCCAACCCTGCATCAAGGGCTAGATAAGAGATTAGATCTCTCTGTGCAAATATGGGCTCATCCTCAGAAGAGATCTGACCTCAGATTGCCTTCACAGACACTGTTGGGAAGAGTATCACATCATTTATAACTATAACTATCTGGTTTGGCTACAACCAAACAAGACAGACACAGACTTCAAAGGTTAATTAGAACTGCAGAAAAAACAATTGCTACCAACTTGCCTTCCACTGAGGACCTGAGTCAAAAAAAAAGGCTGTGAAAATATCTACAGACCCCTCACATCCCGGACATGAACTGTTCCAATTCCTACTCTCAAAACAAGTCCTACAAAGTCCTACTATAGAACACTGCACACCAGAACAACTAGACAGAAGGACAGTTTTTTTTCGAATGCCATCACTCTGCTAAATCTAATTAATTCCCACAACACTGTCAAATTACTATTCTTCTCATCCTTTCTATTACCTATCTCTTCCCACTTATAACTATAACCATGTTGTTCATATCTTTACAATTTATATTGTTTTATTTGTTTTCTAGTTTGATTTGATTGCTTATTAATAACCTATGACTATCACTAAGTGTTGTATCTTGTGATTCTTGATGAATGTATTTTATTTTTTTCTTATGTACACTGCGAGCTTATGCACCAAAGACAAATCCCTCGTGTATCCAATCACACTTGACTAATAAATAATTCTATTCTGTCCTGTTGTGTCCTATCCTATCCTATCCTATCCTATTCTATTTGATTTAACACTAGAGAGTGGGAAAGATTTGAAAGAGAAAACTCAGAGAACCCAGCACAGAAGGATTAGGGAAGATATGCAGCATCAATGAATGGTTCAAATAATTTCCTTCTATTGCTTGCAGCAACAGGAAAATAGTTAACTTTCCCTGTCCCTTAGACCATTGCAAGGGTGACTTAAGGGCAATGATTCTTCAACACCTCTTGACCTACTGATCACAAGGGGGCAATAGGTTATAGTTAGAGAGTGAAGGATTTACTACATTCCTCTTCTTTGTCTATCACTTCACTAATGCTTTATCTGAGAGAATGCTATCTCAAACTATTTTCTTTCTCCCTCAGGGACTATGACAAAAAGTAGATCCTTTTTGGCTTTCCTCTTGATAGGATATAGCTAGCTATATCCTAGGCTAGCTAGGCTGTGTCTATGTCTAGAATGTATTTCCTTAAAGAGATCTCCTTTTTTATTATATATTATAGAAAACCTTTCTACTAATCATTAGTCAGGTTAAATCTCTGCTCTTAGAAATGTTTCCATGTATGCCCTCAACCCTTTCAAGGCCAAAGAAAGGAGAAGAAAGGACTTCTGCATTAATATCAGAGCTCCATGAAAGTGCGTGTCCATATTGTATCAAAAAGAAATGTTCTGGTATGTTTCATTTATTATATTTATAAAGCACATGTTCCTGGCATAAAACAGCCGGCAACAGTTTAGAATACAAATTAGGAAGCATCAACAATAAAATGCCAACAATCATAAAATATAATAAAATGTCAGAACACAATATTAAAATCTGTAAATAACAGTCATAACCAAGCAATTTAACAAACACAACTTTCAATATAACTGTACTAAAATAGGTAACAGACCTCAAAATAGTTCCCAAGGTAAAGTAAGCTTGAGTATAAAATGAAACTTTTGGCTTGCTAAAACTTGAACATAATTTGGGATGAAAACAATTCAAATGTTTCAAGGATGCTAATGAGGAAGAAAACATTTCAGATTGAAACTATTTCAAATTTGTTTTGTGTTCAAAATGGCTGTTTCAGCCCTATTGGAAATGTTTTAGCTTGAAGAAGAGTGGCTTTAATTTGAAACAGATGTTTAAAAATCAAAACACTTCTAAAACTATTGACAAAACCCATTCCAGATATGAAAACAGCCACTCAAATTCAAATAACTGTTTCAAGTTTGAACCAGGGGTTTGGAATTCAAAAAGGTTCAAATTTGAAATATTTTGCACACCATTTGTCTCAAGTGATTATATAAACAGAGGATACTATACAACAACTTTGTACAAACTCTGTCAAGGATCTTGGAGTACTCATCTCTAATGATCTAAGTGCTAGAGCCCCCTATAACTACATGGCCAAAAAGGCATTAAGAGTTGTTAACCTAATCCTGCATAGCTTTTTCTCCAGCAATATCACATTACTAACTAGAGCATACAAAACATTTGCTAGACCAATACTTGAATACAGCCAATTGGTCTGGAACCCGCATTACATATCTAATATTAATACAGTTGAGAAAATCCAGAAATATTTCACAAGAAGAGTTCTCCACTCCTCTACTCGTTGCAGAATACCTTATGCCACCAGACTTGAAATTCTAGATCTAGACAACTAGAACTACGCCGCCTTTGGTCTGATCTAAGTATAGTACATAAAATTATATATTGCAATGTCCTACCTGTCAATGACTACTTCAGCTTCAACCAAAACAATACAAGAGCACACAATAGATACAAACTCAAGGTAAACCGCACCAAACTTGATTGCAGGAAATACGACTTCAGCAACTGAGTGGTCAATGTCTGGAATACTCTACCTGACTCTGTGGTTTCTTCCCCCAACCCCAAAAGCTTTAACCTTAGACTGTCTACTATTGACCTCATCCCCTTCCTAAGAGGTTTGTAGAGGGCATGCATAAGCGCACCAATGTGCCTACCATTCCTGTCCTACTGTTTTTTTCTTATATGTATCAATTTCATGCATTCATAACTATGTTTATATTTATACCTGTTATCTTACAATCGCTTGACAAATAAAAAAATAAAAAACTTCAAATCTGGTCAAGATTGGCATATTTTTCATATTCCTAGTGAGAACCATCCATTTCAAAGGTGAAATAGACTCAACTTTTTCTTGTTCACAATCTCTCTTTGTCAATAATGGAAGTCCTTATATGACCATCTATCCAGTCTCCTGCTGACAATGCTCTAGCATTGTGCTGAATTTTTCTTCCACTTATTTTTTTTTCAAAGGAGAAAAGTTGGTGGAATTCAGCTTGGACAGCTACTAAGGCTGCAGATCAGGTTAGGCTATTAATGAGGTTACAGAACTCTTCTGAGATGTCTCATCACCCAAGGGAATCCAAAAAACATTCCAAATTGTCCTTAAAATGAGCAAAATAAAAAATAAAAAAGCTGGATAGAGAACAAATTTTGGACAAATTTTGTTAGGAAACAGGATTTTCTAATGTTTCTCCAAAAGTATTCTGTAAAACTGTCTTATTAGCCTCAAAATGACTTATAGGTTCCTTATAACAAGATATTTCTTATAACAAGACCCCATATAGCTTATAATATGTAAGAGTGGACATTTCTGAAAAATTGTTTCTATTTGTAAATTAATAGACAGTGTTACAATAGTTGTTTAAAACACAACAGAAATTAAATTAACACAGAAAATATTCAAACAATTTACCATGTGAAATTTAGTCAATACATTTTGGATACAGTGATAAACAAAATTGATTTTAAAAAAATACCATTGATAAAAAAAAGTTTAGAGCTCAATGAAGACGAGTATTTTTTGACAGATCAACTTTCTATGGCCTCCATGGGTGCTTTCCTCTGTTGCTTTTTACATAAGATGAAGCAGCTGGATAAGGTTAGGAATGAAACTGTTTGTCACAGAGTTTAGATTTTCCCATGTATTTGGAGTTTATGGAGTTTTTTTCAACACTTGTAAAAAATAGTGCTCTAATTTATTTTATTAATTAATTTGGGCACAATCTTATTTAGAAGAAAGAACAATGCCATTGAAATGCCCTACTCAGAAAAATATAAAAAATTGTTATCAAAAATGGTTTCACCTTTCTTTAAATTCTCAAACTATTGTGCCATCTATGGAATGTTTAGTAAATATAATTTCATACTTAAAGAAGGGCTATTCATATTTAATGTGTAAAATAGTCAATCTATGGCCTCAGTGGGTGCTTTCCTCTGTTGCTTTTTACATAAGATGAAGCAGCTGGATAAGGTTAGGAATGAAACTGTTTGTCACAGAGTTTAGATTTTCCCATGTATTTGGAGTTTATGGAGTTTTTTTCAACACTTGTAAAAAATAGTGCTCTAATTTATTTTATTAATTAATTTGGGCACAATCTTATTTAGAAGAAAGAACAATGCCATTGAAATGCCCTACTCAGAAAAATATAAAAAATTGTTATCAAAAATGGTTTCACCTTTCTTTAAATTCTCAAACTATTGTGCCATCTATGGAATGTTTAGTAAATATAATTTCATACTTAAAGAAGGGCTATTCATATTTAATGTGTAAAATAGTCAATCTATGGCCTCAGTGGGTGCTTTCCTCTGTTGCTTTTTACATAAGATGAAGCAGCTGGATAAGGTTAGGAATGAAACTGTTTGTGACAGAGTTTAGATTTTCCCATGCATTTGGAGTTATGGGACTGGCCCATTGGGTCTGGTTTCCATGAATCAAAATTTTGATCTGCCTGTTTGCCTTTCCTTCTTTCTAAATTCAGTTGGTAGATATATATCTGGGGATGAATAATTTCTAACTGTATGTGTTTAAATTTCTTCTTCTCATCTGGTCCATGAATTCAATAGTTTTTGGATGATCTGAGAAATAATAATGACATTGTTTTGCTTGAACTATCATAAAAGCGACGAGTGTCATAGCCTGGTCACTAACCAAAAAGCCTTCTACAAAGGGAACCATTTGTTTTTTTTCTTCCTTCTCTCTCCCTATGTGAGTATTAGAATGATAATTTTCATTCATTACCAGCACTTTAATCACTCAGAGATCCAATTAGGTATAAATCATTAGTATTAAGTTACTTTCTCCAAGGCTCTTCATAATACACATGACTGGCTTGGGAGTCTAGATTTAGCATATAGCTGAAAAGGCAGACTTTTTGGTTCTCCTCCTCCTCTCCCCCCTTCTCTTTGCAATGAAATTGATAAATGGATCCAGCATTCTAGGTGCCGCAGTAATTTCTATAGTGCAGTCAAGTCTAGCTCCCTTGCCTCCTTCCTGCAATGAGGGCAGAGTTCCCCTTAATACCTCAGCCTTCCCCTGGGCTGCCAAAAGGCCATTCCAAGGGCCAGAAGAGTTTCATTTCGAGGCAGAAATTGCCTGTAGCATGGAGAACGATCCTTCAGACTTATAAACAAGAGGCTTCTTTTCTCAAGCACAAAGAATGGAAAGCCTTGGTTTTCTATGCTGAAATTGTTGCCATTGTATCTCCCGGCGTCTGGCTCTCTTCTCTCTTCCCTGGGATAAAATGTCCCCAGCGGCCAAAATCACTATCTGAGAAGCATATTTCCTTCTAATCAGTTTTACGGCTCTTTAAAGTAATATGTCAGATCATTTTCTCCATATACATAGTTAATGAAAGTAACCCTATAAGTTCATTTTAAATAGATGGAAGTTGTTATAACCCTGATCTGGAATTTATTATGTTCATTACAATCTTGCTGAAGTAGGTAATGTAATGGACTATTACTTTTATTATCTTTTGAAACCCTCAAAATTATTAGGAACTGACTAATATTTGGCATCACCTGATTGGCATTTAAACAGAAATGGATACCTTCATTCACTAATAAATAATTAACTCCCTCCCCCATCAGTGGAGAAAAATAACTTGGGGGAAAAAAAGAACTTGGAAAGATTCTACTGGATTGATTCCAGCACTCCCTCCCTAACAGCCTACCTATAGATAGTTTGCAGCAATTATAAGATAGCATTTTATTGATTCCATATTCTGTAGCTGAGAGATTGTTTTTCTTCCATCTCAAAAGAAACTGGAAAGGTGCTTTCAATTTTTTTGTAGGTCGTATCATTTTTGTATCACAGGGAGTACATATTTATAAATAGATGGCCTAAAGATAATTGTCATGATATACACAGAGAGTTAGCACTGATCATGTATTTAATTTTAGAAAGTTAATGTTAATAGGTGTGACAGTTTGCTCCAATATACTTTTTAGGTGCATAGGTCTTACACTGCTGACTTGTTTCCCCATTTCCACACTACTGTACTAATATGTTTCTATAGTATACATCACCTAATATGAATAAAATATGATGAACAAATCAAACTATTTCCAGATGTAAGTTTATTCTGACCCATTTCTGCAGCAGTCTATAAAGTTTTGTAAAACACATAAGAACGCAATATTTTTAACTTAGTATTAATAAAGTGTGGATTATTTTAATATAATATTGTCCAACAAGTCAGTGTTAGTTCCTGGAAAAGTCTTTGCAGTGTACTTGGCAAGGTTTTTCAGAAGCATTCTGCCATTTATTCCTTCTTATGGCTGAGGGAGAATGATAGGCCCAAGGTAAGTCAGCCAGCTTTGGGCCTAAGGCAGGACTACAATTCACCATCTCATAGTTTCTAGTCTGATGTCTTAACCACAATATGAAAGTGGCTCTCATAAAGAAATCTCTACCTCATTCTAAAGCTATTTTAAACTGCATTAAACTACATTTAAACTTAAAATATTCATTTTGCTATGCATATTTTAAGTCAAGAATTGTATGTGAAAATTCACAGAATTATGAAAACAAAAAATTAATTGCTATAAACAATGAAAGTCTATAAAAGAAAGACCAGATCATTTGCACAAAACAGAATATTCAAGGATCTATAAACAAAATATTTTTAAAATAGTCTAAAAATAAAAAAAAATCTTATCAATCTGTTTCATTCATTCATTTTTACAAATACACCTTTAACAGCAACAGATTAGATATTAGTTTCAATTGTTTGTAGAAGTGAGGCCAGTTTAATGCAATTATATACTTATTGATTTATTTATTGGTATTCTGTAATTTTTTTATTCTGTAGCTCTTTTGCTGCTTAGAATCAAATCTTTCAGATTGTGGTAGTAGAGAACTTTGATGAACAAATAAATGAAATATAAACAACAAATAGAAAGCACATGTTTTAGATGTAGAATTGGCTTGGTACAATCTCTGGCAACTCCAGTTGAAAAGGCATTGGAGAATCAGGGGCAATGATGGGCTAGCCAGGGGTGTCAAACTCGATTTCATTGAGGGCCGCATCAGAGTTGTGTTTGACTTTGGGAGGTGGGGGCTAGGGTGGGCATGGCCAGCTTCATGTCACTCCTGTCAGGGACACTTGTAGAGGCTAAAATAGCTGTCTACTGGCAGAGGATTGCAAGAGGCCATCTCAGCCAGAAACTGAGCTTGGGAGAGCTCAGTTTTTTCACTGGCAGAGGCACTGCAGGCCAGTTCCTTGCCATTTACAGGGAATGAGATCTAATCACCCCACAGGCCAGATCCAACCCATGGGCTTGAGTTTAATACCCCTGGGCTAGGCTGACAATAGTTTGACCTAAAACAGGATAACTCCTTTTTAAATGTGTATATAACACAAAATTACTACACAAAATTTACTGCTCTTTGCATATTCTTTTCTTCATAATAGTACAAAAGTCTTTATAACCAACATCTCAACTTTTCATGTCTGAGGCTTTAAATCAACTGCATGCAATCCCAAATAAAAACCCTTAAATTGTTCAATTTATGATGACAATGATGTTAGTGTTAAGTTCTGCGCATGGGCATAAGGAACGGAGACGAGACGATGAACAGTGAACTTCAACTCTTTATTTAACATTGTGGAACAGAGCAAAAACTATGGCAGCAACAACCCTTTATATAGGCAAGTCACTGATCAAGTAACCAATAAGAAACGTGAAGCGCTAGCTCCCTTAACCAATGAAAGAGGTCCGCTAATAGCCAATCAGATTCTCCTGAACGGACCAATCCGATGTCGCTATTATCGGCCAATCAGAAGTGCAGGGCTAGAACCCTGCACTTTTCTGAAGGTTTCAATAATCTTTATTTAAAGCACTTTTATTAATTCATAACACCCCTTCCCCCGGGTTCCATTTAAGGGGTGCTGTGATGTAATCTCTGAGGTAGGGAGGTTGTTTAGACTGTCTGTTAGATTTACGTTGTCCCCCCGGTTCTTGTCTATAATCTTGTTTTGGCAGGATGTTTTCTGGCAAGTCGGGTGCCGGCGGTTCTTCATTGCAAAACTCGGTGCCTAATGTCCTCGTTGTCCTCCAGCCTTTTTGGGCTTGCCTCTGACGAGGTGTCCCTTTGAGGCGAGCTTACCCCCATCTCTGATCCTTCTTCATGCGTTATGCCTGAATGCTGACTTCTTCCGTTCGTGTTTTCTGCCATTTCGAATTCGGTTTCTTCGGCATCCCCTCTCCCCTCAGTTTGGGAGTTACCAGAGTCGCAGAAACTAGGTTGTAGCCTTGAACGCAGTTGATCAATATGGTGCTTCCATATTCTTCCGTCGCGGCTTTTTACTTGGTACGACCTGGGTCCAGTGACTTGGATTACAGTTGCTTCGACCCACAAAGGATCGCCAGAAAAGTTCCTAGTGAAAACTAGGTCGCCTATCTTGAATTTGCGGCATTTCCTGTTAGATCCGTGGGGTTTTTCTGGTTCGTACGACGGGTGTAGTTGGTTGAGGTGGGAGCGGAGTTTGCGTCCCATTAATAATTCAGCTGGAGTCTTGTTGGTGACGCTGTGCGGAGTGATGTGTTGAAGAAGGAGTATCCTGTTTATCTTATCTTCGATATCCCCATAGTCCATTTTATGTCGGGTCTTTTTGACAAATTGTACCATGCGCTCGGCTCTTCCGTTAGCCGCAGGATGCGCCAGCGAAGTTAGCGCATGGCGAATACCACGGTCTGCCAAATACTGTTCAAAAGGAAGCGAGTAAACTGGGGGCCGTTGTCGGATACCAGAACGTCTGGCAGTCCATGTGTCACGAATCCGGATGACGGATTCAGTTGTGGTACTTTTCATTTCATGGATCTCAAGCCAGTTTGAGTAGGCATCCACTGTTAATAGGAATGTGTGTCCCTTAGTAGGTCCCGCAAAGTCAATATGAATACGGGACCATGGTCCCCGGGGTGTTTCCCACTCTGTCGGTGCTGCTTTCGGTGGGGCATTGCTAACTTCCTGGCATTTGTAACAAATCTTTACCCAGGCCTCGATCTGTTTGTCGATACCCAGCCACCACACGTAGCTTCGTGTGAGCGCTTTCATACGCACGATGTCAGAGTGGCCCTCATGCAAGGTCTTCAATAGTAATAGTCTCTCCATCAAGCTCTGAAAAATTCCCGGGGCCACGCTAACTCCAAATTGGAGTCGGTTGCACTTAAATGCACCTCGGTGTGTAACGATTGTTTGTGCCTCTGCCGTTCTTTTATCTACAGGCAGTTGTTGGTATGCCTGTGCTAAATCCAATTTAGCGAAGACTTTTCCGCCCCCCAGGAAATGGAGAAGGTATTGTACCACCGGTACCGGGTAAGCGTTCTGCTGTAGGGCGTGATTCAGGGTGGCACGGTAGTCCCCACAAATTCTTAACGATCCATCCGGCTTGATGGGTGTTACGATTGGGGTTTCCCAGGGAGTGTGGTCGGTGGGTTCTAACACACCCTGGGCAATTAATTTATCAAATTGCTCGTCAATCTTTGGTTTGAGGGCAAATGGTACTCGACGAGGCTTAAGGCGGATGGGAGCTACTTCAGGGTTAAGGTTAAATGATATCGGGGTCCCCTTGTACTCGTTTAGTTTGTCTGCAAAGACGTCCTGGAATTCCTGGACGAGGGCCTCTTCCCAGTCATCGCTGTTGGTTCGGTGAATGCCGGCTATTTCAATCCCAAGTGGAGCGAACCATTGGAGGCCTAACAACCTAGGCCGATCTCTGTCGACTACGGTCAATGGTAAGGATGTAGTACGATTTTTGAATGAGACATGGACTTGGCTGGATCCAACGACTGGAATACAGAATTAGGCCAGTAATTTCTTCTAACAACCAGTTCTCTGAACTGCTTAGAATGTAAACAACTGGTTCTAGCAAATAGGTGCAAACTGGTAGAATCCCACCCCTGAGTTTATTACAGAGTTTGTAGGAATGGCCACACCTTACAGCGTCAGAAACATTAGTGGAAGATAAGGCTGTGAACTATGATTAGCCATGATTCTTCTATGCTATTTTCACTATTTATCAGTTGATGGGAAGTACACAAGCTGAAGAATACTACTGTATTCATGTTCTTCTTATTACTTTGCTTAGAGGAATTCATCAAGCTTCATGAGAGAGAATATTGGACTATATTGGCCATTGGACAGAATCTGCATGCTCTTATTATTTCCAAGAAAAATGTTTGGGCACAATCTTATTTGCCATTGAAATGCCCTACTCAGAAAAATATAAAATATTGTCATCAAAAAATGGTTTCACCTTTCTTTAAATTCTCAAATGATTGTGCCATCTGTAGATTGTTTAGTAAATATAACTTTACATACTTAAAGAAGGGCTTTACATACTTAAAGAAGGGCTATTCATATTTAATGTATAAAATAGTCAATCTAGAGGCTTGTTGTATCTTGGAAGAGTTGTCCAGATCAATGAGATGTCACTGCTTCTGTCCAATGGGCAAATAAAACTGTTTCATCTTCAAATTAAGCTAAAAGTCTGATGAATATCAACCAAAAATACCCACAGCTTTTAAGCTTGATCAAGAGGTTGCCAAAAGGAGAATTGAGATAAGTCTCTTGATGAGAAGCACAAACTTGGGATCTGTTCTTTCAGTGTTTCTACCAATGTTTGAAAAAAAAAAAAGCAAGAAAAGAAAAAGAAAAGAAAAAAGAAAAGAAACAATTTGAAATTCAAGTTTCAAAAATCTATCTGCTCTTGGTAACATATATCTGGAGATAATGAAGCAAAGCTATGTCCTAATGCAGACATGTTCAACAGTTGATCAATCAACAGATCTCATGTTTATATCCAATTCCCTGATGCTCCAAAAATGAAAGAGATTTGTCTTCCTTTAGCCAATGGGATCCCTTGGATTTCTGCAAACCATGGTGGGTTGTTAGCAGACCCTCCCCATTTCTGATATTCTTCATATAGGCTTGATTGCATTTCTCATAATTCTACCATAGTGATGACTGCACACACAAATGAATGGATGTTTTAGAGGAATTTTATTTAAGAGTCCTTAATATGGTCCAATAGTTGACCTAATAATGCACATTGTTGTAGAGTTGCTCAGAACTGTAGGAATCTACAAGAGAAACAAGTGATACCATGCATATCATGATACCATTGATGATGCGATACCTTATCATGAAAGTGAAATTAAAGTGGCTTCTATCAGGTACCTCTGACTTTTTTTTTTCTTTTCACAACCCTATAATCAATCCCTTGCATTAGGATGGAGTCGGAGTGACTATACTAATGAAAACATCTGGTTCCAATCTTGGTATAACATGCATTATGATCACTTTATACTATGTTGATGTTTTCAATTGTCATTGTACATGTCCCCCACATCATGAAGGAAAACACTAAGAAGAAAAATGCATTTCTGATTCACGTAATAGAACTTTTATTTTCTAATCTAATGACAAAGTTTGGTTTGTACTTCAGCTGACAATAAAAAGAACCAAAGTTTATCCATCTGGTATTTCAAGTACTATTCCTTTCTCTTGCCCTAGCCTCAAGACAAATAAACAAAAGTGCCAATCCAATTAAGTTTAAACTGAATGAAAGTGTTCCTTTTGAAACACTCCTTTTGTTTCACTGTTGCAAATGTGCGCTCATTCCAATCTACTTTTGGACACCCATTTCTTCTGTGCTGACATGGCTTTTTAGTTGGCCAAAGATTAACAGGGTGTTACAGATAGTCTGGATTCCAGAACAAATTTACTGCACAAAATAACTCTCTCTCTCTCTCTTTCTCTCTCTCCCCCACTCTCTCCCTCCCTCCCCTAAGAAATCATATTGTAGACATTTCATACAAATCTTCCTACATTTCTGTATTTACTATTTCAGAACATTGGAAAAACTCTGTTTTGATTATGCCAGAATTCCTTACAGAGAGCTATGGGGTTCTTTAACATCTCTATTCTGTATAGATATGGTAGAAGGTAGAGGAAGAGAGAGGAAGAAAGCACCAGCCAGTCTAAGGCCAGATTGTCCACCCTTGTTTGAACAATACAATAATCTGATCAAAATCTGAAGCAAGAACTTATGGTTCAATTACTGAGCCATTTCTCTCTTTAAGTCTTAAAACAAACCACTTACTTTTATTTCTGTTTTTATTTTAGAGACTTCACACATTTCCATCAATGTTTTGACAGCATATAATTGATATACAGTCCCAGGGAGCTCTTATGATTTGATACTTTTAAGTGGAACTAATGCCTTTGTTAAATTAATATAGCTAGCAAGCATATATGAAGGTCTAAAGTAAAGAAAATGATGTGTTCTTTTCAAGAGTTCTGGATATGAGCCATGGCAACTAAAGTAGAACCTTCTTTAATGTATTGGTGTACAACTGATTTTTGTAAGAATTAGACCATCTGGAATCTAAGGCATATTATGCTAACACCAGTACCATAAACAGTGTTTCCTGTGTTTCAGGATGGACAGTATTGATACAATTGTAGAAGATCAGGTGATTCCATTTTAAATAAAGACACATTGTGAATCTCTATGCTCATGTTCTTCATATTCACTTAGTGCTTTTACTTTTCATGAATTTCTGTATGTTCCTGATAGGGTATACTTTTTGTCTGGTTGTATAATTTCTTTCATTTGATTCTTCCCACATATTTGAGTAGGCCATCTTAAATTCAAGGTAGTCATCTTTTCAGACAAACACAGTGCTAGCTAAACTGAGTGTTGTAGTAGCAACTGCCTCTAACAGTCCACAGCTCAATATCTTCTGGAGACTATTAATGCAAGACCGGTACAGGAAGACCACTGCATCCAAATTATTTCTGATCAATTCAGGATACATTTAGACTCAACCTCCAATCACAATTTGATTGATCAAAATCCACAGTTTAATGTGATTGATCGGCAAACATTTTAATCATGCTGAAGACTCTATTCCTATTATGCCCTAATTGCTTCGGAAAATATCCTGAAGCTGGGGGGAAAATCAACCCACAGTCCAGCAGAGATACCCTTTAGAATCCCAAAGCATCCTAAACTTAAATAAAGGAGGCAAATGTTCTTTTCTGCAGGCTGCATGGACAGAGCTGGCATGAAGGTTCTTAACACACTTGAAATGCTTAAGTGCAAGTGAATGGAAATGGCATTGGTGAGTAGAACTCTAAGCTGGGGAGGGAGGGGGAGCTTCTCCAAATGAACTGCACACAGTCCATTGTGTTGGCATGATTGATACTGGAGCATGTAGGTGTAATGAAACTGATGCTGTCTCCTCTGCACCTGTGATTTATTGAGTACAAATTTAAGATGAGAAAAGGCCCCATACCAGGAGCTGCATCTTCCCCCTCAAAAGGAGGCTGCTCATCCATCACTGGGCCCTGTGAAAGGCCCAATAGCAAACTGCTCGTCAGATGAGCCAATCATCCCTTTGTTCAGATTCCTAACAAGTGTTGGATCAGCAAAACTCTATTTAGGCTTGTGGACTTTTCAGGACCAATTTGTAGTGGGTCACTGATTCTGCTTGTGTATTTTCTTCTTTACTTACTAGTACCAGTTGGACAAGGAGCAGAGATTAATGGTTTTAGGCTGCCGACTGGTTGTGGCAATCTACTGCTTCTGGAGCCAAATATTAAGATTTGTGTAAGATGATAATGGGTAAAGGGGTTTCATTTTGCTGAACCAATAATGATACACCCATCATTCCTTGTTTGGCTTCTATATTTTGATCACCATCTTAGAGAATAAGTTCCAGTAGGAAAAATTGAATTTGGTTTGGTGATCTGGTTTTTTGGCCATGTTGCTCTTCTTAGTTTCAAAAAGAAATGTAGGGATAAGCGAGAAATATATTTAGAAACGTGTTAAGTGGAAATATCTCTAATTTTGCATTTTTTTTTTTTGAAGCAACATATCAACAGGAAGTTAGCTACTGTGGAAAGTTCACATTTTCAGAATTTTGCAATGGAATTTACCAACGTTAAAAAATATAAAACACGTAAAGGCTTTGTACATTCATGAAAATAATATGAAGTAACGTTCTACAAGGGATCTGAGAGGGATGCAACTAACTAGAATTTAATAAACTAAGTTGTATATCTTTGGGAAAAATGTGCACCAACATACATACAATGTTTTATAGGAACTTAAAAACAACCAAAACGAATGACATATTTGCAAAACAGACAAATTGATAAAAACAAAAGTAGTTGTTTGGGAAAAATAGAAGCTAGAAGAAAACAATATTGATAATTTTGCCCATCCCAAAATTGGAGACCTTTTAAAATCACTTTAGATTAACTATCATTAATGAAAAATATGATTTTTTCATTAAAAATATTTTTTTTTGAACAAACTTTATTAGTTTTTTTTTTACACACACAAACAAAACATAGGATGGAGTAACATAAAACATCTTTTTTAAAAGAAACAAATAAACCATCTTATTTAAATATATTATCTTATCTAATCAACTTCATATCTTTTCCAAACTTCTCTTTATTACTCCCTTTCCTTCTATTTAATCATATTTCTTCTGCCTTAAAGTTATATACTCGTTAAATATAGTTTCATTAGTGTTCTTCCACATTTTATCAAACTTAAACAAACATTACATAAAACATAAGTACATAAAACTTCTTTTTGGAAAGCGGCTTACCCCGGGTTAACTCTTTTTATACAGACATCAATCAAAGTTTATACTCACTTAATATACTATCTCATATCTTATTTAACATTCTCTATTTTCCATATATTTTCTCTTTCCTACTCATTCTTTTAATTCTATTTTATTTATTCCATCTCAATTAAATAATTATATTTGCATCTTTGGTCCATTTTCTTACAATCACCTACTTATCCTTTCTATCTAATACAATATTTCTCCTGTAAACACAGATTGAAGTATGACAACTTTTTATCTTTCCCCTAAATAACACTTAAAATAATACATATTTTCCATACTGATTCTGCTCTGTACATTCTAAGTATACACTTCAAAATATTAAAACAAACAAATAATATTGAATTTAATAAGTAATAATAAAACTTAAAAAAAATGAAAAAGGAATATTAAATTTATAATATAATAAGAACAATGTTTCATTGGAAATTAAATTCTATTATTAATTCTTAAACAATAAAAATAATATTTCATAGGAAATTAAACTCTATAATTAAATCATGTCTTCCCTTTAATACATTTTTAAATCATATAATATTCTGATTTTCTAACAGCTTCAAATACTAATGTCTACAATACATTCCTTATGTACTTTTGCAGAATCATTTTTATAAAATTATCTTACCCCTTGTCTCTGAAAAAAACTCATTTTTTAGCATCTTGTTTAAAGCCTTTATGACTTCTCTTTCCTTTTCCCCTTTCTTTCTCATCCATTCTAGCTTTAAAAATATTAATGAAAACTTTCCATGAAAACTTTCCATGAAAAGGTATAAAATATTCCTTTTTAAAGTCTCTCTTCCAGAGTTACCTATTTTTTAAAAAAGAAATCAAGTTTTAATTGAGACTTCAGTTCCACCATTTGAATTACATGGCCCAATCGCTGTTAGCCTCAGCTTCCCATGTGTAAAAATAGATAGCAACTCTAACTCAAACACCTATTCTGAGAATTAATGAGATGAAGAACCATAAAATTCATATCTCAACTTTAAAGAATTGAATTGAAATTGAATTGAAATATTCTGTTGTCGTCGTCATCATCATCATCATCTTCGCCATTGTCTAAAAGAATTGAAATGGAAATGAGCTGGTCACATAGCAAGAAGAAGAACTGGTGACAGATGAACCAAGGGGGTCACAGAATAGATGCCACTTGATAAAAAACATCCACAAAAGAGACCTAAAACAAGATGGATTGACGATATTAAAATATTCTGTACCTATTGCAAAGTCAATTCGATACTTTGTACCATGGGAGACATCAGGATACTAACTGTTACCCTTAGATTTGCTAATACACAGTGACAAATATAGTATAAAAGTTATCCTTGCCATAATCTTGTGCTCATTATGCTATGTATCCTCTTATGTCAGGGACGCAACCACTCAGCACTCTCTATGGTGTCACTGCAATTTCATGTTAAAGAGTTTCATGTTAATCTGGGCTTCATAAAGGCATACATTCTTATGAATTCTGCATCAGTCTCATGGATATCAAAACATGTAAATTTCCACTTGGTTACGAGGTTTACTGGAAAAAGAATATGATTTGAGAATGTATTATTTGATGTTAGCCATCTTGAGTATTATAAAATCAAAACATCAAGAAAGTAGGCAAATAAATAAGTTCATTTTATTTTTCAATGTAAAACTCCCAAGTCTGTATAATTTACTTTAAAGCCAATAAAAATAACCATCAAAACCATCAAAATAAGGCAGCAATTTTTTCCTTGAATGAATAAATAAATTCCTGGGACAACCAATTCAAAAATAATTCTAGGCTAAAAGAAATAACATTAGATGAAGAATGATGAATGGCTGAAAAAGAACACGATCTCCAACCCCACCGCATCCAGTTCAAAGGGTGCTGACTCAATGCCCTAATGCATAGCCTGAGAAAAGGGTCTTAAAGATCATTTAAAAGTGGGCAAATTGGGACCCATACAAATCTGTGGGATGAGGGTCAGAACAGAGTGTTGCTTTTCCAAAGGACAGCTACTGCAACAGGGAAGGCCCACTGAATCCTACTGGATGGCATTGCTGAATAGATAGGACCTAAAGCAAACTGATTTGTTCAAAAGTACACGACAGGTTGTCACAGTGGGCTGATGCTCAAATAGCTAGCCCTATGCCACATAGAACTTATCCATAATAACCAGCACTTTTTATTGCAACTGGAAGCAAACTGGAATGCAGCTCACATGGCAGGACTGTCACATGGGTATGGGGAGATTTGCCCATCATTGCTTATGCTGCTGCATTCTGGACTAGCTGCAGCTTCCAAATCATCCTTAAGGGCAGCTCCATGTAGACCACATTGCAATAATCTACAAGGTGATTAAGTCAAGCTAAACTAGAAAGGGGGCTCTATCACCCAAATCAAACCTATGCAAAGGCCTTTGAGCAGGATCTGGAAATCCAAGGAAGATCCCTAGATTGCACATCAGCCCTCAACAGAAATATTATTCAGGACCAAGGATGGAAGGCTCTCAGAACTGGAGGACAAAGCACCCATGGCCATTCAGTCTCACTAAGGTTGATCTGAGCCTCTTCTTCTGCATCTAGACCCCAGGCATTGGGGTAATACCTTGATCATGATACAGGGCCAGCCAGGGCTTGAAAGGTACAACTGAGAATCATCAATATACTAATACCTGACCCTGAACTGACAGATGACCTTCCTCAGGGTTAAACAAGAGGTGTGAAAGCAATTTCAAAGATAGGTGCTTTCGGGTCAGGTATTCTACTTAATATTCTACTTTAAGGACGCAGTGGCTAAGACGCTGAGCTCGTCGATCAGATTTTTTTTAAAAGATGAGTGAAATGGATAATGATATGAGTTAATATTATATAAGATTAATGGAAATGAAAGTATGACTATGTATAAGTGTTATAATCTGGAAACATGTCGCTCACGTGAAAAGATGTATAAAATTTAAAAAAATAAAAATCTTTTGGAAAAAAAAAAAAGAAAGGTTGGCAGTTAGGTGGTTCGAATCCCTAGCACCGCATAACAGAATGAATTCCCATTACTTGTCCTAGCTTCTGCCAACCTAGCAATTTGAAAGCATGTAAAAATGCAAGTATTCTGATTTTTATAATTCAGCTGTTCTTTGTTTTACTCAAACCTGGCTTAATCCACAAGTTCATGGGGACAACACCATATACCGTATATACTCGAGTATAAGCCGAGTTTTTCAGCACATTTTTTGTGCTGAAAAAAACCCCCTCGGCTTATACTCGAGTCAGATTCCCCTCTGAAAAAAAAATGGTGTGGAGCTCCGAAGCTGGGCAGCTGCTTCCCTGCTTCCGTGTTTCCTTTGCAACTTTTAAGCATGGGAGGGGGAGGCTTTTCTGAGCTCTAGGCTGAAAAAGCAACGCGAGCCCAGGTCGCTCCACTCAGTTTCATTTCCTCAGCTCCAGCTGCTTTCAGTCCACTGGGGAGGAGGGGGAGAGAGAGAGAGAGAGAGAGATATCATAAGAACGGCTCTTGGTTTTTTCTTGCAAGGGAGAGAGTGACTCCTGCCTACCACTGTCATCATCATCATCTTTTGGGTTAGTGAATCAATCAAACCTTTCATGATAGTGAGATCGTTTCCCAAATTTCCCTTAAATCAGGGAAGAAATCAGAAACAAACCTTTGGGCTGAAAATAAGCTTGCTCCTATGATGCCATTTTTGTTTACTTCAGTGTGAAAAGTGTGAAAAAAAAACACTTCTTTTTCTTCATCTTCTTGTTCCCTATTTACTGGTCTCTTTCAAAGAGGAAATTGTGAACATCAAACTTATTCTCAACTGTCCTAGTGAAAGTTTTTATTGGCATCTATTTTTATTTTTGAAATTTACCAGTAGCTGCTGCATTTCCCACCCTCAACTTATACTCGAGTCGATAAGTTTTTCCAGTTTTTTGTGGTTAAATTAGGTGCCTCGGCTTATATTCGGGTCGGCTTATACTCGAGTATATACGGTACATCACAGGATTTCAGACATTTAGATCAGACAGAATTGAGGAGACATCAAAGGGTGGAGGATTATGTTTACATATCAACAATAGCTGGTCTTAGGATATAAGTATAATATATAAGTTTTCTGATGAAAACTTAGAGTCTTTACACATCAACTGCAAGCCATTTTACTCTCCATATGAGTTTTCCTCATTTCTCTGAATAGCTGTGTATGTTCCTCCACAAGCCTGTGTAAATAAGGCATTACAAACTCTTGCTGATCAAATTATGGAGGCTGAAGCCAAACACCCAGGTTCCCTTCCCATCATTTTAGGAGATTTCAATCAAGCAAATTTAAGGAAAGAGCTCCCAAAGTATTTCCAGCATGTAAATTGTCCCACCAGAGGCAAAAATATTTTAGACCACTGCTGCACAACAGTAAAAGATGCTTATAGGTCTTTACCACAAGCAGCTGTGGGACACTCTGACCACTGCATGATTCACCTTGTACCTGCCGACAGACAAAGACTTAAAACAATTAAACCAACAATTAAATCAGTGAAGACTTGGTCAGATGAGGCAAAGCTGAAACTCCTGGCCTGCCATGATTGCACTGATTGGAATGTTTTTGAAGATGCCTCTGCAGACCTAGATGAGCTCACAGATACTGTAACATCATATGTCAGCTTCTGCGAAGACTTATGTGTACCAACAAGGAACCTGCAAATATATAGTAACAATAAACCTTGGTTCACAGCTAAACTTAAGCAGCTACATCATTCCAAAGAGGAAGCCTACAGAAAAGGTGACAGAATGCTATACAACCAGGCCAGAAACATATTAACAAGAGAGATCAGAGCAGCAAAAAGAAGCTACTCTGAAAAGTTAAAGAATTAGTTCTCAACAAATGAACCAGCAAACATGTAGAAAACTCTTTAAAACATCACTGGCTTCAGCAAACCTCCTTCCTAGACAGAAGGAAAACAACAACTAGCAGATGATCTGAATGTGTTTTACTGCAGGTTTGAAAAGAAACTACAGCTACCTATCTCCACAATCCCCATCTCAAACACACCAACAACAGCCAAGCCTCTTACAACTGGCCACAATCCATTGGGCTCACAACCTCTGGTGATCACAGAAAAAGAAGTGCAAGATCTATTACACAGACAGAAGCCAGGAAAAACACCAGGGCCAGACAAGATAACTCTTGCTTAAAAGTCTGTGTTGACCAATTGGCCCCCATCTTCACCCAAATCTTCAGTAGATCACTAGAGATGTGCTATGTTCCTTCCTGCTTCAAACGTTTTACCATCATCCCAGTGCCAAAGAAGCCCTCCATCAAGGAACTGAATGACTACAGACCAGTTGCTCTAACAGCTGTAGTTATGAAAATCTTGGAAAGGCTTGTGCTGTGCCACCTAAAAACCATCATGGATCCACTGTTAGATCCCATGCAGTTTGCATACTGAGCAAATAGATCTACAGATGATGCTGTTAACATGGCTCTGCATTACATCCTACAACACCTTGAATTACCACCTCTTACAATACTAGACAACACAGTATCAACAGTAGAGACCTTCAAATTTCTAGGTTCTATTATATCACATGACCTAAAATGGACACCTAACATCAAAAAAGTCATCAAAAAAGCACAAAAAAAATGTTCTTTCTGACCAACTCAGAAAGCTCAAACTACCCAAGGAGCTGCTGAAACAGTTCTACAGAGGAATTATTGAGTCTATCATCTGCACCTCTATAATTGTCTGGTTTGGTTCTGCAACCGAACAGGACAGACACAGACTTCAGAGGATAATTAGGAGAAAAAACAATTACTACCAACCTGTCTTCAGTCGAGGACCTGCACGAGTCAAAAAGAGGGCTGTGAAAATATTTACAGACCCCTCAAATCCCAGACATAATCTGTTTCAACTCCTTCCCTCAAAATGACGCTATAGAGCACTGCACACCAGAACATCTAGGCACAAGAACAGTTTTTTCCCGAAAGCCATCACTCTGCTAAACAAATAATTCCCTCAACACTGTCCAACTATTTACAAAGTCTGCACTACTATTAATATTCTCATCACTCCTTATCACCCATCCCCTCCCACTTTTGATTGTAGGGCTGTAAATTTGTCACTTGTATCCTTATGATTTATATTGACTGTTTCCTAGTATGATTTGATTATTGATTGTACCCATTAAGTGTTGTACATTATGATTCTTGATTCTTAATGAATGTATCTTTTCTTTATGTATACTGAGAGTATTTACCCCAGACAAATTCTTTGTGTGTCCAATCACACTTGGCCAATAAACTATTCTATTCTATTCTATTCTATTCTATTCTATTCTATTCTATTCTATTCTATTCTATTCTATTCTATGACCTCAGAGACATCTTCGGACAGCACTAGCTCTTCAGCTTTGTAACGGAGATGAGCACCAACCCATAGAGCTGGAAATGACAAGCACATATGTGCAAAGGGAAACATTTACATTTACATTTACATTTACCTTTATTCTACTTACCTTTATTTACCTTTATTCTACTTGAAATAATCCATTCTACTGGAACTGGTTTTGGAGAAAGGATGAAAACCATGGTAACACCTCACAGTAAATATAGACATGTTGATGTGCATAGAGGAAGTCACTTGAAATGATCTGTTTTGTGACAGCAGACTTGTGGCTTTTGTCAATTTCCTATGGGTTTGTAGTCTTCTATCCTGTCCCTCATGTCTTTTCCCAGCTTTTGCTACACCCTTTTTGAATAGATTAGTCCACTGATCAACTAGAGTGCACAGCCCTGAAATTGCCTGTCCCTCACTTAATAGTGTAATTGAAAATATAATTGAAAGAACTTGTCCCTTATACTCCCATAGCCTGCTAGGCAGGGAATTCCCTTTCCAGTGCCTGCTGCTGCCAGGAACTGTAACTCCTCACTTCTTTTCATAACATAATGTTCTTAAGATAGTTTATATTTCCCACATTAATCACACTATAACTCAACTTCTTTCTCAAATGCCAGCTCCTGTACAATACTTATGAAACAGCTGTACAACTCCAACCACAAGATGGCAGCCAATAAATTCAAAAACTCTACCTCTACTGACATCTAGTGGCCAATAGGCCAAACATTTGATTGGTTGGCTCATTGTTTTCATGATTTTTTTTTAAAGTACTAAATAAGTGCATGAAGTAATCAGTACCTTGTGCATGCCAGCTGGATCAGTTTTTTTCATGGTGAATGTTGGATGGGTTAAAATTTTAATCAATAGAACCAGCAATGACATCCTTTAAAACATTGTATGTTAACATTGTATGTGTAGCAGCACAGAACTGATCTATTCTTTTTTTCTCCTAAAAGTTTTTTTTTACACATCTGTTCATGTGAGCAACATGATTCCGGATTATAACATTTGTACATAGTCATACTTTCATTTCCATCAATATTATATCATTTCATATCATTATCCATTTCACCCATCTTTAAATAAGTTTCCATTTCATATTTCAATTCATTAATTCAATATCAATATCATTCCATCCACACATAAATTTTCAGTTCTTTATCCCCTATTATTTCCATGTTCAGTCTACCACCTATTTTATTTTACATTGCACATCATTATTCCTTAATTTTCTCTAAGCTGATATATAATAAACAATCTAAAAAGAGTAAAAGTAAAAGTAAAATAAAAGTAAAGTAAAGTAAAATAAAATAAAATAAAAAGAGTAAAAGTAAAATAAAGCCAATATATTTAGGATTCACATGGTATATCCCCTCAATCTATTTAATTTAATAATTTTCCATTTCCCTATTTTATTCATAATAAAATATTCTCATTATATACTTCTGGTATTAAATAATCAACTGTATATTTTAAAATGTATATATTTAAAAGCATTTCCTTCCAAAAAATAGCTAAAGTAACTTCTTAATATGTCTCATTTTATCTTCACTTTTCTTATGATCATTCATAATCATGTTTTTTCTTCCTTTTTCTATCTAGCCAAAATGTATCTATATATTTTAATACATTTCCATTCCCTTATTTTTAATCCTTCAAAGAAAGGGTTCATAACAGCATAGTTCACATACAGTATATATTGACAATATAGAAGCCTGATGATGGCAGATGAGATTCTGCCGAAACGTTGCTACAACTTTAAAAGCACAACCATAATGACGTGGGAAAATACCTGAACAAAGCTGAATGCCATATATATATGGTTACACAATCCTAAAATAATTCCCAGCAAGTTTTAAACTAAATACCAATATACATTCCCATGTGGTATCCCCCTTATACAATCCCTAACCCTTATCTCTAAAACCCTCAGCTTTATCATTTCTTTTAATTTTAGCCAGCTTTCCCTTTTCTAAGTACACTGAACTAATTCTAAGTATGTGCCAAGAATGTACTGTGAGGATTTCAATAAGCACAAGTTCTTTCCATCCCTGAGATAGGAAGAGAAAAGAGTAACATAACTGTGCAGATGTAGTCTGGGTCAGAGAAACCCACATTCCAGGTCCCCTCAGCTGTGAAATTCAGTGGATGACTCTAGGCCAGTCAAGAGTCTCTGAGCTCCCTTTCACTCCCATTAGGGATTGAGCTTGTATGTATCATCTTGTGCTCCCAAGATATACCTGTAATCTTGTCAGGTAACCAAGTCTCTCATCTTCAATAGTTTGTTCTCCAACTGGAATTGGACAGAAAGAAAGAAAAAATATTTCCAAGCAAAAATCCCTAAGGGCATATACAAAATATTTTCCTTATGAATCTTTACAGGATTGAAAATATCCTGCCGTGGAAGTTACTTGAACAGTTACTTAAGCTTCATTTAAGAATTCATTTTCTTTTGGTATGCATGCCAAAAGGTATGATGTAATATACAAACTAATATGAAAACAAGACAGAATATACATTAAAATTAAAATAAATAAATGGCTGAATAATTGTAGCAATATGCAAAAATATTGTGTAACATTAATGTACTTATAAGAATGCTTATATTTTCATTATATGTAAATGAGAAGCAACTAAACTGAATTTTATCATCATCCACCATTATTTTTTTGGTGTGGGATCCTCAACGTGCCATTCAGACAAAACTGCAGCCCGTAACCCATAAGAAGTTCCATTACAGTTACAATCTCTTAGATCTATAAGGGGTCATTGTGTTCAGGAACAGCCTGATAATGTCGCCAATGTTGAGTACAAACAGAAATTGAAGATGCCTTTCCCTTAATCCTTGGTTGTCACACCAGTAGAAGGGTCATTTTATCATGAATGAGAAAAAGGAGGAAGAAAATAATGAATCAGATGAATCTTACATGATTCAGTGTCATTGGTTAGAAAAAAAACAATGCATGGATAGTTTATATTGTGTTAATATTGATGCTTACGTTTTGTGTTCCTGTTACATTATGATTTATTTTAATTGTGTTCTGAGTCTGTAATTGTTTAAGTTTTGTTTACAAATTTATTCTGTATTTTTTTTTTGTTATTTTAGCCACATGGGATATCATTGAGAAGTGATGGTGAAAAGATAGGATGTAAACTTAAAAAAGAATGACAATAACATATATAAGATGCTTCTTATTAGTATCCTCTTTTAAAGCTGTCATAGTGCATTTGCTTTGTGAGAAAGGATTGTTGTGGGGCCTCTCCTGAACAGGAACTTTCTATTCTTGTTTACTATTCAAAGCCCTGAGCAGAGTAGAATTTCAGATTTCCAAGATAAATATGAGCAAGCCTGACTGCCATTTCTTTCTCCAGCCCTCTCCTCCCCAATTTGTCATAAATAAGCTAAACTGAGTAGTTAGATGACAGAAGCCACTCTTAAGATAGTCAAAATGTTATGTTCCACTACAAAGGCAAATACTGTAACAAGAGACAAATGGAAATGAGAAATTAGTTGAAGGTAATCAAAGTTTTTTAAAGATCTTGAAAATAAAATGTTTACAATGTAAGAGACATCTGGTCAGCAAGAACATATATGGCTTTTTCACATGACTATAAGACCATAGCCAGGAAGAGGTGGCCAAATTGACAAAGAATAAATAAAGCATTGATGTGTTTGGCCAAGGTAGGGGAGATGTAGTTGCATCCATTGTGTTTCATCAATTAGATGAAGCTTGGCTTAAAAAAAATCCTTTTCTCCCTTTTGAGACCTAGAAAGTGAAGGTATAGAAGATTTAAGATAATATTTGATCTGTATCAACCACAAACTAGATATATTGTTTTTCTGTTTTATAACCTAGAAACCCATGGAAAGATGTATGAGATAGATGTCAGCTATTTTCAAGGATGCTACTAGTTTTTTTAAAAAAAATAAACAGTAGGAGTGATATAGCATTGTACCTTTTATACCCATTTGTCATTTATTGTGGTGGTGGGGAGCTTATCTATTAAGTTCAGTCTCAATTATTCTTTTGGCTCAAAGATCAAGACAGATGAGGTATCTCTATCTACTAGATCCTTGTAGACAAGAAAGCTTACTTGTCTGATGAGATCCACAACTCTCTGTCCTGGTGCAGATCATTATTCCTCTCCTAAGAAAGCCAGTGACTGTTGACTAAGGCAATGGCACTTTAATATTCTTGATAAAGCTTCAACCATGGTGAATAAGACTTTATTTTATCCAAGAATATAACTTTACCTATCAGATTCTGCTTTTTATAACTGATTCTGCCAAGCAACAAACAAACTGTTATTCCTTTTTCCTCTAGGATGATTCAATATTTGGAACATTCCAAGGTCAAAAGTTGACCACCAAAATTATCATCTGAATTATTCTGAGAGCAGGATAACAACAACAGAATTGGAAACTTGAGTGTTTTCTAATCCAATTGCCTGCACAAGTGGGAGACCCTATATCATTTCAACAAAAGGCTTTCCAATCCCTTAAAAATCTCTAGTGATGGAGCACCCACAAGTTTTGGAGGCAAGCCATTCCACTGGTTAATTGTTCTCACTGTTGGGAAATTTCTCCCTGGTTCTTGGTTGGATCTCTACTTGATAAGTTTCCATCTGTTAACTTCTTGTCATGCCTTCAGGAGCTTTGGAAAATAGGTTGACTCCCTCTTCTTTGTGACAGCCCTTTAGATATTGGAAGACTGCTATCATGTCATCCCTTCACTAGACTAGACATATCTAGCTCCTGCAACTGTTCTTCATATGTTTTAGCCTCCAGTCTCATATTCATCTTTGTTGTAATTCCAATTACAATGAAAAGAAAAAAGATAGTAAAAAGGAATGAAATATCTGCATTTCCACACTTTAATGTATAAAAGAGGATGCTGGATCAGATGGCTTTATAGCAACTTTCCCCTTAGTGCTTTGACTGGCTGGTAATCCTCAAATGGTCTTGACTAATGTGGAGAATACCAAGTGGAAAAAAGTTGATTTTTATTCTAATTAAACTACAGAATTCTTATGTTGCAGATCTATACTTGTTTATTTAGAGTAAGTCCTCCAGTGAGCCCATTGGGACTTAGTTCTGGCTAGACATTTAAAATTCATTATAATATTCATATATTGTGTCAACTCAACAGATAAAGAATAGGCTATAATCACTTGCTGCATATACTTCCCCTATTAAGAGAAAGAACTTCCACAGAAACTACAATAAAGAATAGATATTGAATGTATCCCTTTATTAAAAATTGTTTTATTATGGAAAAGGTTTTATATAATGATGTGGGGAAAACATTCATCTCATATCATGTTGTTAAGGAAAGAGAGTAATTCCAGTCCTAATAAACAATTGTCTTAAGCTCCATAATTTTATGTGTTTTGTTTTGTTTAGGGTTTGGTGTGTGTGTATGCTTAAAAAGGCCTTTTGTATTCAAGCTTCAGTCTTCCAAGGATCATTAATTGTAGGTACTGATAGCTTGACCACCACTGAAGTAGCAGTGCCACTTAGAACAAATTCCTTGCCACTTAGAACAAATCAGGATAATAAGATGTTAAATAGAGACCAAGGAGATCCAGGTTCACATGCATCTCTTTTATGACTTTGAACAATCAAATTTCCTCTAGTTTTTGATTTTGAGAAAAATGGAGGGTCTGTGTTGTGTCTTGTATGCCAATTTGAGCTCCAAGAAGAAAGGTAGCGTTTAAGCCTAATAAGTGAAACATAAGAATTTATATTAAAATTGAGTGAAGAAGGATGGTGAATTCTAGAATATAAAATTTGATTTCTACTGCCTTAGATGACTCTTTTCCTATACCAGATTTGTGAGTTTTTATTGGCAAGGAATCTCCAGAATTCTGGCCAGAACCTTTCCCCATCCTACATTACTTAGAGATTTTATTTATTTATTTATTATTTTCTTATTTATTTATTTTTGTCAATTGCTTACAAGATAACAGGTATAAGTAAAAAACATAGTTATGAATACATGGATACATATAAGAAAAATAAAAAAAATAAAAGAAACAATAGGACAGGGACGGTAGGCACATTAGTGCGCTTATGCATGCCCCCTACAAACCTCTTAGGAAAGTGGTGAGGTCAATAGTAGACAGTCTAAAGTAAAAGTTTTTGGGGTTTGGGGAAGAAACCAGAGAGTCAGGTAGAGTATTCCAGACATTGACCACTCTGTTGCTGAAGTCGTATTTCCTGCAATCAAGTTTGGTGCGATTAACCTTGAGTTTGTATCTATTGTTTGCTCTTGTATTGTTATGGTTGAAGCTGAAGTATTCATTGACAGGTAGGACATTGCAATGTATGATTTTATGTACTATACTTAGATCGGACTGTAGGCGGAGTAGTTCTAGGTTGTCTAGGTCTAGAATTTCAAGTCTGGTGGCATAAGATATTCTGCAACGAGTAGAGGAGTGGAGAACTCTTCTTGTGAAATATTTCTGGACTTTCTCAACTGTGTTAATATCAGATATATAATGTGGGTTCCAGACTGATGAGCTGTATTCAAGTATTGGTCTAGCAAATGTTTTGTATGCTCTAGTTAGTAGTGTAATATTTCCAGAGAAAAAGCTATGTAAGATTAGGTTAACAACAATGCCTTTTTGGCTATGTAGTTACAGTGGGCTCTAGCACTTCGATCATTAGAGATGAGTACTCCAAGATCCTTGACAAAGTTTGGATCATCAGCAAGGTCTTGACTATTCAGCCTTATTTTCTGATTATTTTTGCCAATATGTAGGACAGAGCATTTATTTGTTGAAATTTGAAGTTGTCATTTGTTTGACCATTCTGATACATAGTCGAGGTCCTTTTGAAGGTAGCAGTATTGTCTCTGTGTTGAATAGCTTTACATCATCATCAATGAGTTGCTCTTAATATGATCACAGAGGGCATTTATGTAGAGTATGAAAAGAGTTGGTCCTAGAACACTGCCTTGGGGGACACTTCAAATTCAGCCTCTGAATTTTCTACATATCAAATAGATGCTCTGTGGCTGTCTTTTTAATTCTCCTATCAAACCATAATTTATCAAGCCATAAGCTATCCTATAAAAGAGCTATTGACAAATCCTGGAACTCAATGCTGAAAATTTGCAATGAAGTTCAGCCTTTCCTAGTTTGATGACCTTCAGATAGCTTGAATTACAGCTCCCAGAAGAGCCAGCCTGCTTCTCATTCAAAGAATCACAATACCAATACTTCTGGCTTAGCAAATATCATTCATTATAACCACAGAGTAGTCATCATGATTTGGTCAAGATTTATTTATAGCCAGATTAACCTGAATCATATACTGGGATCTTCAAATTATGCTGCAGACAATTTAAAGAGATTCAAAATACTCAGAGACAATAAAATTATTATTCCAGCTGCAATGTTAATTTTATATCATTATAAAATACATTCTGAATAAAGTTTTTACTATGTTGAGGCAACACACTAAGCAGCTCTGCTAAAGAATTGGCAGATGAATGTGTACAAGCTTAGTTACTATTAACCTTGGTTGGCGGGTTTATGGCTTAACATTTTATGTACACAATGCCCATTTGGTTAGTTAGGTTATGACTCAATATACTTTGCAAAACAGAAACTTAGGTTAAACAGAGGTAGTGTTGCATGCAGTTCTGAGAGTGAGATGTGCAGTACCTAAATTTGATGATAGATAGATAGATAGATAGATAGATAGATAGATAGATAGATAGATAGATAGAGAGATATTGCTTTCCTAAAGCTTTCTGATAGATATTGCTTTCCTAAAGCTTTCACACACACACACACACACACACACACACACAGAGAGAGAGAGAGAGAGAGATAACCTACATCCAGAAATATTTGGGCAAGTGTTTGTAGGGAATCTCACCCTGTTTTTCTGTATCATACGGCTTCTCTTAAAACTATGTTTTCTTTAGAAAAACTGACTATCAAGAATATTACGCTGTCTTCCCTTAATGGAATATCTGCCACATGCTGCTTAAAGTAGCTATTAACCACACAAGGAACTTGAGTTGCTGTTAAGATGCTGCTCTTCCTGGGAGGAATTCACTACTTTTCAACCCCAAGTGCTGAAAATGCAATGGAGTGATGCATACAGATTGTGAAATTTTATGGGGGTGGGTGGGAGGAAGGGAAGTCTAAAATGAGGTGAATACAAATCTTGGATTGAACTAGAAGGTCTAACCATAATGTCTTTATGATTTATGCTCGGAAATAGTTAGAAAGGGTTATGCAGGTCTACACCCAAACCCTTACAGGTCTGTCTAGGGCAGAGATCTCCAAACTTGGTAATTTTAAGACTTGTGGACTTCAACTCCCAGAATTCCTCAGCTATGCTGGCTGAGGAATTCTGGGAATTGAAGTCCACAAGTTTTAAAGTTGCCACGTTTGAGGACCCCTGGTCCAAGGAGAATTTCTTTCCCCAAACAGGCTGGAAGGATGACATGTAGTTCTTGTCTTACAACAGTTCATTTAGTGACCATTCCAAGTGTCAACATCACTGAAAAAGTGAC
The DNA here is from genome assembly GCA_033807585.1 of Hydrophis major. Lineage (NCBI taxonomy): Eukaryota > Metazoa > Chordata > Lepidosauria > Squamata > Elapidae > Hydrophis > Hydrophis major. Next base: position 232,973,023 of record CM066330.1, on the reverse strand, counting down.
TTATGATCATTTTCACACTTACAACCGTTACAGCATCCCCATGCTATGTGGCCAAAATTCAGGTGCTCGGCAACTAGTTCATACTTATGTTAATTGCAGTGTCCCAAGATCATGGGATTGCCTTTTGCAACCTTCTGACAAGCCAAGTCAAGGGGGAAGCCAGATTCATTTCTCAACCACTGTATTAATTTAACAAGCACAGTGATTCACTTAACAACGGGTGCAAGAAATGTCATAAAATGGGACAAAGCTCGCTTAGCAAATGTCTCACTTGGCAACAGAAATTTTGGGTTCATTTTAACAGATTTAACAGATAATCAGAGTTGGAAGGGACCTTGTAGGTCATCTAGTCCAACCCCCCGCCCAAGCGGGAGACCCTACACCATTTCTGACAAATGGCAGTCCAATCTCTTCTTGAAAGTCTCAAGTGATGGTGCTCCCACAACTTCCGAGGGCAAGCTGTTCCATTGGTTGATTGTTCTCACTGTCAGAAAGTTTCTCCTTATCTCCAGTTTAAATCTCTCCTTGTTCAGTTTCCATCCATTATTCCTTAATGGAATAATGTGCTTTAGAAAATAGCTTGACCCCCTTCCTCCCTGTGGCAGTCCCTCAAATATTGGAAGACTGCTATCATGTCTCCCCTGATCCTTCTCTTTACTAGACTAGCCATGCCCAATTCCTGCAACTCTTTGTTGTATGTTTTAGTCTCCAGTCCCCTAATCATCCTGATTGCTCTTCTGTGTACTTTTTTTAGAGTCTCAACATCTTTTTTATAATGTGGTGAACAGAACTGGATGCAGTACTCTAGGTGTAGTGTTACTAAGGGTTTATAAAGCGGTGCTAATACTTCACATGATTTTGATTTTATGCCTCTGTTAATACAATTTAGGATTGCATTAGCTTTTTTGGCTGCAGATTAACGGAGTTTGAAGAGACCTTGTAGGTCATCTAGTGCAGGGGTTGTCAAGCTTTTGGACATCCAGGACCACCAAACTCATAATTTTAAATCCCATGGACCAGAGACCTTGGGACCAAAGACCTGCTGACTCACGTTCAAGTGATTGTCTACTAGGACTCAAAGGTCCCTCTCACAGTTACTGTTTCTGAGTGAGTTTTCATCTAATCTGTACTTGTACCTTTGGTTTTTCCTGCCTAGGTGTAAAACGTTGCTTTTCTCCACATTAAATTTCATTTTGTTGGATAGGGCCAATTGTTCAAGTCTTGTCAAGATCTTTTTGGATCCTGAGCATGTCTTCTAGAGTGTTGGCTATTCTTGCCAGCTTAGTGTCAAGAAAGCAAAGGTAGAGCAGACAATAAACCATACCAAAGCAAAAAAAAAAAAAATTGGTCAGAACTGTAATTAATGCTTCCACCAAGAAACTATTTGATTGTATCTCATTTTTTTCCTAGGTCACACCCTGAAGAACACCATCTGCATCAAACCTGACCTATTTCCCCTCATTGTTTAGTTTTAAAATATGAGTGGGAGAAAAGAGGATTGTTCCTTTAATGTGAAGAAGATGGAATCCCTCCCACTTTTTCCTCAGGGGACATTAAAAAAAAAAAAAAACCCTGATCATCACTCTCTGATCATCTGCAATGGAAAAAATGTTGAATCCTGACTGATACATCAGAAAATATTTGAGCAATACTTTGTAAGAAAAAATGCTAACTGTGCATCCCTCTCTTGTAACTGAACTGGTATTAAATCAAGAAGTGACTGTGAATTAGCATCACAGATATACACACATACAAAAAACAGAAACCAAACCAAAAATTCCCAATGGGGAATGGAAGGTAAAAAGAGCAAAAGATGGTTATATAGCACAGGACCAGGGATTATATTTACATCTTTCTGCCGCATTCCATAATTCTATCTATCTATCCTAGTGAAAGGACATAGTTGGCTTGAATTAAAAAGGCCACATACAGCCTGTTATGTTTTAAGAAGTAACCAACTACACTTCTAAACACCACAAATCTTTATCATCTGTACATTATTTCTCTGAATTCCCTGGTGGGATTTTTTTTAAGCATGTCCAAAATCCTAACTCAAAACCCCCCGCAAGCCTCGCTATCTTTCCTTTATAAGCCCCCATATGACAGTCCTGATTAACCTACTTGTAAAGCATGATCTTTATAGATTTGGTTCCAGCCTCTTTCTGTATAGAATGTAGCACATGGCTGACCAGGAAACGTCATTCCCATTGTTGCCCACCACTCCCAGTCCATAATGGCTTTTCCAGTGGGGTATACCTGACACTCAGTAACACATTCTTTTCGGAGAAAACAGAATTTTTATTTTCTCATTCCTTTCCATACATTATGTTGGCAGTTTAATATATCCACACTAACTTGGCTATGTTATGGCAGATCCCTTTCACATTTTATTATTTATATTTTACTTTCTGTGCTTAGGAAGAATCACAGCATGTCATTTTTAATTTAGTATTTTATACAGTGAATTCGAAAACTTATTTAGTTTGGTGGCCATAAGGAAACCTCCATTTTGAAGAACACTGTAACTTTTTAAAAAGGCAAAAATAGATACATTACCAACAGAGTGAACTAGTTGAGATGGACCCATTATTATTGACATCCCTTCTGCCTATTATCTTTCTTTTCTCTATAAAAAAGCAAAAAGGCAAAAATAATGACTTTTTATGGTTTATTATATTTTAACAATTATTTATCATGTTAAAAATAAAAATAAGAATTGTTTTATATTTATTGTTTTACTGGATTGTGGTACAATACCCAGAATCACTTTCCCTCAGATGAATGTACATATTAATTTCTGAAATAATACAAAAATGAACAAATAGACATGAAAATCACAATTTGGAAAGACTGCAAGGAAGCAATTATTTCAGCTGCTTATCCTAAGGAAAGATAAGCTACCAAAACCAAAAGGATCAGATAGAGAAGGGGTACTTTTTTTATATAATCCACCATCAGCTTATATAGTTTATAGACACAAGATATAATATTAGTCACAAATCAAAAAGTCTAATATAATTAGCAGCTAGCTACATTAATGAAAACTGGTATATCACTTGGCACTATTAGCTATCACAATTGAAACTGAAACATTTTTGACCAACCTGACCTATTAATTAGTGCCAGAAACTAACTAGAGATGTCTAACTAATGGTGCTAATCAGTTCACATGGAAATCGATGCATATCTCATGATTTGCAGGATGATATTTAAATTCTCAAGCAAATTAATTCAACTCATATTTTATTTACACATAATATTTATCACAACAATGCATCATTCTCATCTTCAGAAAACATTCTCCAAATTTAATTCTCTCAGCATTCCCAACTTAAAGTAATATATTGTTTAGAGAAAAAAATGTGCAAGACACTCCAGGTTTTGCAAAGTGAATAGGCATTTATTTATTGCTGTAATTAGTCAACACATTTTAAAATAAATAAGGCTTCATCACTATCATCATGATTATCTTAATATCTTCCTCAAAAAAACAGTAAAATAAAACTTGAAATATTCAACATTCGGTGTTGTACCCTTTAAAGCACACTTTTAAAATGCATTAACCATAAAGCAATACCGATAGAATCTTTCATATGTGAATGTCTAGACAGATTCTCAGCCATCTAGGTCATGGTTTTCCCAAAGGTGCTTTTTCAAGAGGCAACTGGACTTTCTGGTTTTTTCTTTGAAGACATTTTGCTTCTCATTCAAACATCTTCAGAGGAAAACCAGAGTGTCCAGTTGCCTCTTGAAAAAACACCATTGGGATTCACACATGAGTGTAGCATTAAAGAAGTTGAACCAATTCTATTTATCTAAATTAAAGCAATGTCAAACACCCATACATTTTCCTTAATGGGAAAAATTTACATGGTGAAAACCAGCCTTAGTGTGAAAAAGGTGGTTCAGGCCTCCTTTTGGCATTGCAAAATCATATCATTTATTGGATTTTACTATTGTGACAGATTTTTTTTTACAAAATACAATGGATTTATTGGATATATCTCTTTCCTAATGGCCAGGTCCTTGTGTATCCTTGGTACCACCATAGGTATTTATTTTCCTAGGTTTGAGTTGTAGCCTGTATAAATGTGTGTTATTGACATGTGAGATTCTTGGTCATTTATGACAAATTGAATAGCCTTGCAAAGTGATATCCTTGCTTTAATTAACTCCCACATAAAGACAGTTGCTTACCCACCCAGACTTTTCTATCTTAGGGAAAAAAGAAGAAAATACATATTTTTTTTCTAGGCCTTTCCTCTGAACAGGGAAGGAAATGAGATACAGAACCACCCAATGAACCAGTATAAGACTGTTGTGGCATTTCTTGTTCCTTGCTCTCCCATCTTTTCCCTCTAAGTGTTAAGGCCATGTTGGATTCAAGCCAATGGAAATCATCCAGACAACATTGTCTACATAGGCACCAAATATTGAAGTGCTTGGCTACAATATATTATAGCTCTAATGATTTCCATGCCAGGGATGTCATGTAACCCCAAAATTTTGTTTTAATTGGGTTAAGGATTGGATTGAGCCCTATTTACTCTGTTTTCCTATGATGATTGTAATGCTAAAGTCTATCTCCACAACCATAAGGACTAAAACAAATCTTGCAGTTGAAACTTTACCTTCTAAACCAAAGAAAGGCTGTTTTTATTTCAGTCTCATGATACATTTCTAACAATCTTTGGGAGCAATTCATTTGTAGCTTGCTTTATTAATGAATGTATTTTAATAATGGTCCTGCAGTCACTGACTTCCAAAGGTTTGGGGAAAGGTCAGTCATCACAATCCAGACAACTACAAATGTAAGTGTTTAAGGTCTTCCTTTGTTGTGATCAAAAGAGACAAAAAAAGCTGACATTTCTACTTATTTGGTGCAGAGGGAAGGCCAGAGTTGTTTTGTTTTTTTAAAAAAGGAAAGGAAATGCAATCAAAACTCTGTTCACTCCTATTGAACCTTGTACAGCTTCCCAGAGGTGACAGAGTCTTCCAAGCGAACATATATGCCTGAACCAAAAGGCAACCCACAAATGCAGCAATTTAAGATGCACGTTTTAATTTAGCCTAAATGCATTAAGCTAATGGATTAATCAGTTGTAGGCACAGCGATATTGCAATGCCTTTGAGCATCTGCCGTTGGTGAATGGCAGGAAGAGAACCGCAAGAGAGAAATTGCTGCTGCTTTCTTGAAGAGACCTACCTTGGTCAAGGCTTTTCCCTAGGAGAGATCCACCTGGCCTCTGTTGCTTGCCTGGGATGGGATCAGTCAAACTGGAGGGAGGTTCTTTTCTCCCGAGTCATTGAGGCCAAAGTAAAAACATTTGCAAGGAAAAAAAATCGGACTTGCACAGTGTTGCCTTCCGGGGGGGGGGGGGCAGAGGAGAGGAAGAGGAAGAGGAAGAGGAAGAGAGGAAGAGGGAAAGAGGGGAGAGAGAGAGGGGGGGGGGACAATCAACGGTACTAAACTGAAAACTTACATTCATGGGCTACTTCCACTTCAACGCTCCCCCTCTCCCTACGTCCGATCCTTCGTCCCATGATATGCAATCGATGATTAACTAAGGGCGAGGGAGGGAGAAGAGAGAAACCCGGAGCAGAACTAAACGGAGAGGCCGCTGGCTTTCCTTGCTTCTAATATATACAAACAACGCAGCCAAAGTGGCGCCATTTTTTTTCTTCCCAATTTCTTTCCTCTCCCCCTCCCTCCCCCGCCCTCTTTTGACTTCTCTTAAAACCTGCGCTCGGAAACAAGAGCAAACACCCCACACCCCCTCTACCCCTAAGAGACCCGGGCCGAAAAAACATCGCAGGCTTCCAATCCCCTTATAGCAGCCTCGCTTCCTGCCTGCCTGGCCAGCCTCATAAGCTAGCGGATGCTTGCACTGGTAGGGAGGGAGGGAGCTAGGTAAGTATCACAAAGGCCAGGTGGGGAGCGCGGCGGCAGCAGCAGCAGCGGTGAAGGTTCTGGGGAGGGGGGGGGTTTCAAATGGGATTCCGGGCACGCTTCCCCCGGTTGAGCAGTTGTAATGGGGGGGGGGGAGGCGGAGGGGGATATAAAAGGAAACTTTTCCTGAGTTGCAAAGGCGTGATTTGGACACTAAATTCCTCCTCGGTTTCATCGGCAACGCATTTCTTGATAGGCGCTCCCTCCCATTAAATAAACTTTGGCTTTTCTGGACCAAGCAGGTGAGCACCTTTCTGCCGGAAGTCACATGGGTGAGACACCTTTCTTGTTCCAACTTGATCTAAGTGGGTCTAAATCGAGTGTAAACCCCGCTCTCCCATCGTCGAGGCAGTGAAAGGAGCAAGTCGAGAGTTTTACGAAGCGCTGGTCAACTTTTTTTTTCTTTTTTGGAATGGAAGCGGCTTGGAAATACGGGCTACCTCGCGTTATCCTGTGCTAATTTACCCTTCCCTTTAGTTTCTCTGGCGTTACAAACTGAGCAAATGAAGACACCGCCCACCCAACCTCTCGTTTCGGACTCGAATCCGAAAGAATCACTGTTATTTATTTATTTTTTACCCTTCCAAGATAAAAAGGAGCTGTCCCGTCTCTCAGTCTTGGTGGTGCCTCCCCCGAGATCGCGAGCAGAGATCGACTGAAGATGTCCCTCACGCTTCTGAAATAGATTGATTTTAATTGGGTGGGATAGGATTTCGTTTCAAATTTGCCGGGCTTATCCGCGGCTGTGATCTTCAGAAGACACCTGCCATCCAAAGACGTCAGGCTGGTTTTACAAAGGGAGCTCCTTTTTACAAAGGGAGCTTTGCTTACAGAAGGGCTACATACAGAGTAGAAACATCAGGTGTGACTCTGGAGGAAAGCATTAGTGCTTTTTACGGGATGGGACGACATAACCAGGGACCCTTGTACGAATTACACCGCTGTTCCTCGATAGCCCAGCGCAATTTCTCTCCGGAGTGTCTCCGCCTGGCCAGCTGTGTACAGAACCCGCCGCCCGTAAGACGTTGCCTCGCAGTGATCCCTGCTTAGCTGCTCAACTTTGCGGGTTCAAGGGAGAACGTGCGCCTGCGTGTGAGATGGGACGTCCATTCTTCTTTTTCTCCCCCTCCCCTCACTAAAGTAAGACTGAGATCTGGGATCTACGAACTTGTAGATCTCAGATCTCACTGAACCCACAGCTGGTGTTGCTGTCCAAAGCAGCTGTCTGAATGAGATCCGCTTATGAAAATTGACTTTAGGTGTATGTAACAGTGAGAGATGGCGCTTTCCCATCTCACTACGTCTAGGATTCGGATTCAGTCCGGAGATCGTGGCACTCATTCCCTAACAGGTTCAGGGGAGTGTCAATGAGAGTCGATTAAATGAATTGAGCTGTGGATTAGGGTACCACACGGGCTGCGTTAAACTTAAGGACTTCCGGAAGAAGGGCTCAGCCTAAGCTAAACACATTTCCTAAAGAGAGAAGGTTTCCTTCCAGGTAAACCAGCCTGAATCAAAAAGTTATTTTCAATCCATCGGACGATGCATGAGAATAAATCTCCAAGCCGCCCTTCAGGATCGCAGAGGGAGATTTCAAGCGCAAAGAAAATGCACATTGCTTTTGTGCAGGCGCTCTTCACTTCATTCACTGCGAAGCAAGGCACTGGCCACAATAGGAGGAAACTCTAACAGGTGTTTTATTCCTTGGAAGTGCTGTTAACAAAGTTGCTGGTTAAACCGACTTCTTTGAAAATAACTTGCGCGAACGCCAACACTTGTACGTTCAATTCAGACGTGAGCTAAAGCCATATAACACAAAGCTACCATACAAATATCTCTTGGTTTCCAAAATTTCTGGGATACGCCTGTGGACCGAAAGACTCAGCCGAAGCGAATCGCTTTGCAGTGATTTCCGGGGGCGGGGGAGAACAGCTCTAGTACCAGTGAGACTCCCTACAGAAATCCGATTCATTCTGGCTGGTCCGATTCCAAAGAGTAGGAAAGTTCCATTTAATAGATTTTTTTTTTTTTTTTGAAAGACCGGAGTTGTAACGTTTGGGTTATTTTTTCTCCTCTCATGTTTGTCCTTCAAGTCAAGGACGCCCTCACCTTTTTCTAATTGTGGAGAGGATTCAGCTTTGACAATTTAAATTACAAAGCATCCAGTAATCTAAACCAACTTGTAAATTCAGAGAAAAGGAGACCCAACTCTCTGGAAGTTCCAGGAACCTGATTCATAATAATACCGGGGTGAGGTGGGGGGAAGGGTTATTCGTCCAAATGGGCCCACATTTCGTGAAAGAAGTCTCTTTTAAACCGTTTATGAGTAGGAATAAAAAGGCTGTTGGAATTGAAGGAGGGAAGCGCATTTTTATGACTGTCTACATAGTTTATGACAAACGAGAAGAGCGCTAAGAAAAGCTCACCGGAGAGGCTCCAGGAAACCTTCAGTGAGGAAGGAAGGAAAGAAGGAAGGAAGGAAGGAAGGAAGGAAGGAAGGAAGGAAGGAAGGAAGGAAGGAAGGATCTAATTTAAAAAGAATTAATTGACAATGTGGGGGTGTTGAGAAAAAAAACTCACTTCCAGACCTGGTCTCTTCCTTTGCATGGAGCGGACCCCTGTGCCCCTCCTCCCGCCCGCTGCTCTCCCTTGCCCCGCGAGAAGTGCCGCGGTTTGATTGCTGAACGCTTAAGCGAGGATGCCGGCAAACAGCTCCGCTCTCCCCGGAGCGCGCAGTCTGGCTACTACTAAGCGCCAGGAAATAACTGTGCGGGGGGAGGGGGGCGGGCGACGGCGAGGGGATGTGTGCTGAAGGGCACTTTCTTTTCCGGCAAGGAAGGAAGGAAGGCAAGCGCTCGAGGCTTCTCGCTTTTCCTCCAGGGTGCCGCCTTACCCGTAGAGCGTTTTCTTTTGAGACCCAATCTTTGGTCCCCTCGCTCCCAAATCTTGGGGATGTTCTGTGGTGACCAGGCTGCTGCATAAAAGGAGGCGCGTCTCACGCTGTGCGTTTCAAAAGGGGCTCCCTAGCATTACCCCTTCGGCGTAATCGCAAGAAGGGGACGGTCTGTGCCAGATAACACTCCGGCAATGGATGGTCTCCGTCCATCCGGCAATCGCTGGATCGATTCTACAGATTCCAAGGCAGGAAACTTGATTTGGGTGGAAATTGAACTCGATGGGCATTTCTTTAGAGAACGAGTTGTTTAAGATCGGGCTGTAAAATCAAAAGAATGAAACAGATCGGAAATGCTATGGCAAACAAGAACAACAATAATAGATATCAATAATACGCCTGCGATCCTAACTGTAATTTGAAGCCAAAGGCGCCAGTCCCAGGCGCAACCTTCTGGGTAAATCACTCCCACTGAATTCGGGAAGAAACGAGGGCAAAGTTAAGGCCTCGATCCCAAGATACTCATAACTGGGCAGTTTTTGGTGGCGTTTAGTCCCTGGTAAATACCCCGTGAACCCTACCGCCCGAATGCTTTGCGCCAAAGATGGGCCGAAGGCGCTTTCTTTCCCCGCAACTCTGGCTGCGGAGTTTTTCCCTTCCCCCCTATACTTCCGACCTCTAAGGGTTTGGCCCGCCGAGCTAAAGCTCGTGCGGATCCGAACTCAGACCCCTCTTTTCCAAGGTCTTAGCCCGTGAGGGCGGAGACTGACAAGATCCCTTGCTTGGGGGAACGATTCAGCGGATGGGGAAGCAAAATCGAGAAGGAGAAACCTCAACCAGCCGGGAAGAAGGGAAGTTTTAAGGCTCCCAGTTCCCTTTCCTGAGAGGCCGCCTCGGCTGACCTCCGCGGTTTTTCTCCCCCGCCCCGGAGCGAGCGCAGGAAGTTAGCCGTGGGGGTTGGAAAGGAAAGGCCTCGGAGGAAGGAAGCGGGCAGACACTTTTCGCCCGAAAACTCCGAAATGTACCCCAGTTTTGGCTTTCCTTCCCGTCTGCCTTTCATTTGGACCAGCGCTTTACTAGACGGCTCGCAACTCAAGTTTTACCTTCGGCCTGCAAGTTTTCCTCTCCTCTTCTAAAGTGGTGAGAGGGCGGTGGATTGTGAGAACCTCTTACTTGGTTTCCTCAGAAGCAATCGCCCTCGGTTTAAAAAGTGGGGTACGTGGCCAAAAGGTGCTAGAATCGACCTCCGGAGGGTCTCACAAGAGAAGCCTCCTTCCTTCCCCTTCCTCCCTCCTTCTTCAAGTCCCCGAACCTTGAGCAGCTCCCTAGAAGCAAAGGACCACCCGATCCCGTTGGTTTTATTAGCATTCATTTCGAAGCAAGGAAGGGTATTCTCGGGTTGCAGCATGTGAGGGCAACGTCGTCAAGATCGCTCCCAGAAATACACGCTTTGAAGGGCCGAGATTAAAACCCAAACCAGGAGAGAACCGGCGGGCTTTCTGATGTTAAGAGCCCGGGACTTGAATTGGCTTCTGGACTAAGCTTTCTTCATTTCTTCGCGCACAAAGCGTAGCGCTCCCTGCCCCCCCCCCCCGGGGGGGGGTTGGGTAAAATAAACTCAGTGGCCTTTCCGGTTAAAAGAAAAATGTGCTTTGCATCATTAACTTTTTTTTTTTCTTTTCGCCCGAATAAAAAGGCAGCGGAGGTCACAGTTCAATCGGATCGATGTCTAACCCACATATTATCTGAACAAGCGATCAAGAAAATCCCTTTTGTGTGTGTGTTTGTGTAGGCGAGCGCATGTTTTCCAGGTGGCAGGTAAAAGGAATGAAACAAGGGCTCTCGTGAGAGCGAAGGCTCGGTTTTAAAACGCTTTAGCACGGATGGGTATGTCAACGCGCAGAGCCCCTCGCTTCGCACATCCTTGCAAGGTGCCAGTTTTACACCTGGGCTTCGTTTCATTTCCAGACCTCGATAAGGATTTTCTCTCTCTCCTCCCCCCGCCCCGACTTTTAATGGATGCAGTTTTTCTTGTGACCACTTGGGGTCGCGCTTTATGTCCGTTTGGAACAGAGCGGCGAGAGCGGGGGAGGGGGAGGAGAGAGAGAGAGAGAGAGACTTAATCTCCCTTAATTGTTACAAAATGTTCAAACAGAAATACTGACGGCGACCCCCCCCACTTCCCCTCCCCCGAAAAAAAACCCCAAACAAACCTCCATACAGAATAAGGTCGCCTTTGCATTGCAATAGTTGCAGGCAAAGGAAAAATAAAAGTCACAGCCCTGAAACGAAACGAAACGCAATTCTAATTCCTCCTTCCCCGCTTTCCTTTCACCTCAGTCTGGAACTAGTCTCGCCCTTTTGCTTAATTCGTTTTTAGAGCAATTCCAAATTTAGGGTCGTTTTTCCAATCCCTCGTTCCAGCGTTGGTTTTACCACAACTCCGTCGCAACTTGCTGAACGGCGGATACAACTCTCCACCTCTCCGGACATTCAGCGGGACATCCAAAAGTATGGAGAAGAAAGTGAAACCTTTTCTTTCTCCTCGCCGATTTTTTTAGCTCTGGGCCCGCACAAACACACCCACACAAAACACACACCACACACCACACACCCACACACGGGCGAGAGGGACCCAGATTTCACTTTGTGGGAACTTTAAACTCTCGCCTCCCTTCCCAAGGAGCAAACGGCCACTTTTTCAATTATTATCACCCCCTACTTTTCCTGGGCTGTTGTAAAATCACTCTTTGCGGACCAGGAAAAAAAAAAAGTGACATTATTAATAAGAATCCAAGTAACCTTTCTATATAATAGGTAGGAATTGGGAGGGTGTGTGTGAAAAAGAAAGTAGGGGCGAGACACCTTTCCTTAACTGCGGAGGGAGGGAGGGAGGGGGAAGCACAGCGGAGCTGCGAATCGGGAAGATTAAAGCAGCAAAGCACAACCAGCGCAGCTGGAACTCCGCTCCGCGGGCTTCTCCTCCAGCTGCTCGTCAGCTGACTGGCTGGGAGCTGTCAGTCTCTTTCAAGAAAAGCCCCGCCCCCGGCTACCCCAGGAACCCAGCGTCCGAGTTGGTCGGAGCGCTCCGCTGGCCCGCCCCCTTCGCCTGAAAACAATATAAGACACCAAGTGGGGCGGCTCGGCGAATCACAGCTGTTCAATCCCAGCGCTGGAAGCTGCGGCTGGGAGCTGAGCGCGGAGGAGGCGGAGGTGGTGGGGCGCCTTTCCCCCCTTTTTCCTTCTTCCCCTCCCTCCCCTTTCCCAGCGCCGATCCTGACGGCAGCCAATCGCCCACCTTTCGCCCAAGCTGCCGAGCGAGCAAAAAGTTGCACGGGAATCGCGGCCGCGGCGGGTTGGAAGAAAAAAAAAAAAAGAAGAAGAAGAGCCGGACTTACAAACAAAAGCAAGAAAGAGGCGCGGAGTTGTTATTTTTTTAAAAAAGAAAAAAACAAACAAATCCACCAGCGAAAGATTTCCCCCTGAAGGGGGAAGAGGACACAGCAGCAGCAGCAGCAGCAGCTCAATCCGCCCTCGAAGGATTTTCCTTCCTTTTTTCCTTCTGGCAGCGAGTTTATTGGCCAGGAAAGCGAAATCGGACAAGCTGCCTTGCCCTCTTCTCTTGTGCTTCTTTGCCTAGCGCTGCGGTCTCCAGCGCTAGAGAGAAGGCGAAAGCAGCAGCAGCAGCAGCAGAGCGGCCGCAAGCAGCCTCGTGTGCGCGGATCTTCCTCGGCGGCTCCCGGCCTCGGCGACGCACCCGAGAAGAAGAGGAGAAGAAAGTTTTCTTTGGACTCGGCTGGCCCCGAGGAAGCCGAGGCCCTGGAGTGAGGCGACGAAGCGGCACAACCGCCTCCTTTCCCTCCCTCTCTCCGAGCCCCGGAGGGAAGCCGCTCCCGCCGCTGCACCGCGCCATGGCTGCCGAGCTGAGCATCGGCCCCGAGCTGCCCACCAGCCCTCTGGCCATGGAGTACGTCAACGACTTCGACCTGATGAAATTTGACGTGAAGAAAGAGCCGCTCGGCCGAGCCGATCGCTCGGGCAGGCACTGCACCCGCCTCCAGCCGGCCGGCTCGGTGTCCTCCACCCCCATCAGCACCCCTTGCAGCTCGGTGCCCTCCTCGCCCAGCTTCAGCCCCACCGAGCAGAAGACGCACCTGGAGGACCTCTACTGGATGGCCAACAGTTACCAGCAGATGAACCCGGAGACGCTCAACCTGACGCCGGAGGACGCCGTGGAAGCCCTCATCGGGTCTCACCAAGTGCCCCAGCAGCTCCAGAGCTTCGAGAGCTTCCGGGCCGCCGCCGCCGCCGCCGCCGCGCACCATCACCACCATCCCCATCACCATCATCCGCATCACCCCCACCCGTACGGGGGGGTCCCCCACGAAGACATGTCTGGCACCGGCCACCCGCACCACCCGCACCATCACCACCCCCCGCCGCATCACCACCAGGCCTCTCCCACCCCCTCCACTGCGTCCAGCTCTGCGTCCCCGCAGATGCAGAACGCGCACCCGCCTCACCCTGCCTCCTCCGCCTCCTCCTCCTCCTCTTCCAGCAGCGTGGAGGATCGTTTTTCCGACGACCAGCTGGTCTCCATGTCGGTGCGAGAGCTCAACAGGCACCTGAGGGGCTTCACCAAGGACGAAGTGATCCGCCTTAAGCAGAAGAGGCGGACCTTGAAGAACCGCGGCTACGCCCAGTCTTGCAGGTACAAGCGGGTCCAGCAGAAGCATCACCTGGAGAACGAGAAGACCCAACTGATTCAGCAGGTGGAACAGCTCAAGCAAGAGGTGACCCGGCTGGCCAGAGAAAGAGACGCCTACAAGCTCAAGTGCGAGAAACTGGCCAGCAATGGTTTCCGAGAAGCTGGATCCACCAGCGACAACCCGTCTTCTCCCGAGTTCTTCATGTGAGTCCTTTAAAAAAAAACCCCAAGACCCCCGCTACCCACCGACCCACCCATCCACTACTCCCCACTTGTTCCCCTTCTCTCCCCTTCCGCTGACATCTCCATCCATCCACCCTCCCGAGCCAGCAGCCGAGATTAAGGTTGGGAAGGGGGGGAGAAGAGTCAGAAGAATGACTGCGAGGCCTGGGAAGGGTAGGCTTCCTCCAGGCCAGGACTGTGGGGGAAACCTCTGCGGCAGCAACTGGCGTGTTTCTAGCTTAGCTCTGAAGGGTGGAAGGGGAAGGGTACAACTTTTCCTCTTCATCAGCCCTGCTTGGGTAGCCAAAGGGGGCTTTGGGGAGGGGAGAGATAGGTGGGGAGGCGGGGAGAAAAGGCCTGGTAAAAGTTTTTTTTTTATACAACTTGATTGCTTGCTTGTAGAACTTTATCCTGGACTTTGCAAAACAAAGGGATGGGCACCGGACAAGCCATCTAGAAATACCCACTTTGGAGTTCCTAAACAAAACGGAAGAACACACACACACACACGAGGGGGGAAGTGCACCAGTAGCCTGGAAAAGGAGCAAGGACAATATATGCAGGTTTTTCATAGATTGCCTGCTTTTGGAAAAAAAAAAAAGAAAAGAGTTGAGGTGGGACTGAACCATACGAGCTAGTAAAGTAGGAAAGGAAATCAAAGAGAGGGAAACCTCAGTTTTATTGCCTGCTTGATTATATAGAAAAAAAAATACAAAAAAAAAATCTGCATTAAAAATATTAATCCTGCATGCTGGACATGTATGGTAACTTCTATTTTGTACCATTTTCTTGTTTAAGAACTTCGCATGTTGTTGATCATCGACCATACTTTTTTTTTCTGTTGTACTGTTGTTTGTTTCTTTGAATAAGAAACTGTTGCAAATTCTATATATAAAAAACTTCTTTTTACTTGCACATGCAACTGCTTGTTCTATCTCTCTATTAGCTTTATTTTTCTTTATTTTTCTGTTTAAATTTGGGAGCTCAATCCACTAGGCATGTCTCCTGTGCAAGTTTCATAGAAATCAATGAGACTGCTGCATAAGAGAACAGCTGTGGGTGGATTGGGATCTCTGTTAGCTTGTAAATATCAGCCACACCACATAAATCTGCACAGGGCGAAAACACAAGAACATTTCAGCAGGCTGGTTTTCAGTGATCATTTGTTGCAGAAATAAATAACCTACAAAAAAATTCTTGGCATTTTGCATTCAGAAAACATCCTTGTATATTCGGTGCACTTTTAAAAGATGTAGGTTCTTTTTGTTTAGTTTTAGTTTTCATTTTGGTTTTTGTTGGGGCAGAAAGAGTTTTTGCCTTGCCTCTTTTAATTCACCAATCTTAATTAAATTACTTGGAGGTCAAGTCTGCTGAAATTAAGGAGAGCTGATCTCCAGCTCTCTGTGACTAGAAAGAACCAGGTTCCTTTGTACCCAGTTGGATTTAACTTCCAAGTAATTTTCAATAAGTCATCTTTTGAAATATTTTTTTAAAAGAAAAACATTAATTCGAGAAAAATATAACTTTAAGTGGCGACAAGGGATAATCTTAGTGGTTGGGTCTTGCTACAGTCCATCATTCATGATCCAGCATCTGTGTGGGCCACCTGATTTGATCACTGGCTCAGAAAAAAGAAAGATTTGCAGTTATTTTTCTCCCTTCTCTAAAGCAACAATTGGCTGCTTGGTTTCTTCACTAAAACAAAGCCAGTTTCACTGACTGCATCCGAGGCAGTTGGTTTAGAGTTCTGATTAGAGTTTAAGTTTATGCCTCTGTAAAAGGATGAATGAATTCAGAATGCATAGGGGAAAAACAGCTTTCCTCTTTTAAAAAGGTGCTTTTAGCTTTGCAGCTTCCAAGTTTAGTTTTTGCAATGTTTAATCTGCTTTTTCACGCAGCCACTGAGTGTACCCAAAACTTTTAGTAGTTTGGCAACTTTATGGGTGTTTATTATAATTATTATTTTTTGTGATTCCCTCTCCCTTTTTTTCTCCCCTTTCTTTTTCCTCCTGCAGGTCAGTAAAAGGATTTTACGTTGCACTGACAAAAATACCAAAATGAAAACCTTTATTTTTTAGTTTCCTTTTAGAATTTGCTGGCACTGCTGGCCGGATGCATTTTGAGTTTGTATTAGTTTATAAATTAACAGTAATACCAAGAATCGTGAAAAATGAAAAGCATGGTGCTTGCAGTTTTAAATATTGTGAATATTAATAGTCATGCATCAGAAAATACCCCTCTAAGCTTTTGGGTTTTTATGGATTCAACTGTGTTGAAATCACAGCGTTGCAGCAGCAGAAAATGTTTTTATTTCATGTAAACGTTCTGAAGGGATCAATTTCAAATCCTGCTTATGATATGAAAAATATTAAAAAAAAACACCTCTTGGTCTTATTGTAGTTTTATTCAGACTGGTTTCTGTTTTTTGTTTCTCTTGGTAATTAAAATTGTTTCCTATTTTTGCTTACTAATATTATTGACATGGCATTTTTTAAGGGTATACTTTTTCTTGAGGATTATTCTTGAACGTGAGAAATGAGGATGATGATGATGACTGCTATCATCACCAACTCATCCAATCAGGCAAATTATACAAAGGTTAATCAGTTCATGGATTAAATCCTAAATTGCAAGAAGTTTCCTTCCTGAAACACCACTGAATTTCATGGGCTTGTCTTGAAGCATAGCTGTATGTAAACTGCATTACATAAATCCTATTTCCATATATACAGGAGTTTGATTGAAAGTTGTGGGACCGAGATTGATTATTTAAAAACAAGACAAATCACAGGAATAACAGTGTTACTTTATAATATATGATAGACTTTCTTAATGGTAAAATACCGAAGGGATGGGGGTGGGGAGGCAGTGACCCATAATACTCTCTTTTTCTAACTTTCTAGCTTCTTTTAATTTGACAGCTCTTTCAGTTCTAACAAGTTTTACCTGAACGCCAAGGGAAGGGTCCCTTGCATTTTCATGAGAGTGTTTTCACTCGAAAGATATTGCTCACTTGGAGGAAATGTCAACTTGACCTTACTTGAGATGAGTGACAGAGGAAAAGGGATTCCCAAAAGCAGGGCAGGCAGAGGAATTTGTGTGTGGTGACTGTAGTGTCTAAAATGTTCATTCTTCACCCAAAGTTTCTTCCCTTCATTTCTACCCACTCCCCATCCGCTCCAGTCCATGTCTTTTTGGTCCTAGGTCTGCCTTCATCTATTCTCCCATGGAGGACACTACCGGAGCACAGCATCATTCTCTAACCTCCACACCCGCGTAAGCCCCCTAACCAGCACCTCCTAACCCGCATCAGGTTTAAAATGGTCATCACACAGACTAGCTTCCCACTGAGATCTGGGTCAGTAGCAGCTGCCATGTCCACTCTAAGTAAATCACCCAGATCCTGAGGGGACAGCAGGACAAAGCTGCTGACAAAAGCAGGCCTGAAAGTCCTTTGGGCTCACTTTTTTTTGGGGGTGGGGGGGAGGAGAAGAAGAAGAAGAAGAAGATTATATTCTTCCCAGCTTTATTTTGCACTCTGACACAATAATAACCACAACAACCTTGAGAAGGACTCCATAGGTGGATAACAATGCTGAGACATCTGGCTGGCCATGCGCCCAGCATAATAATCGTCACCAACACCACAGCGGTGTAGGCTCCTAACATACTCTGTGCAACTGAGCTTCCTCCTAAGGCCATTCCTGAGGAGCCAGCTTTTCTTGGTTCTTGCCTGGCTCTCCAACAAGGAGGCAGGGATTTCGGTCTCCTTGGAAATGTCACCTTTCCCTTTCTCACCCCTCCGCCGGTCGGATTCTCCGTTAAGCCTCCAGCCTTGGCGGCGGCGGCGGCAACAACCAAGAGTGGGAACGGCCGAAAGGCAAGCGCTTAATTATGCTTTTTCCCCTCCTCACTTTCCCCCCACTGAGACCCCCGAGATCAAAAAACAAAGCGCCAATCGGTCGGAAACCGCGGCCAGCTGGAGCCGAAGCCAACCTGCGTTTCAAGCAACTATTTTTCCGCCTTTGGTTTAACCCAAGAGTGGTGCGCCCTGGCTGAAAGGAAAGCGGTCATTCCCAGCTCGCCGACTTCAAGGCCGGCGGGCAAATGTAGGACGTACTCGGTGAGTGACATCGCTTTCCAATGAGTGCCATGATTTTAGTCGCACCAACTAAGCCTCCTTCCCTGACCTCAGCACTTTGCCTTAGGAAAGAAACCCTGGGCACCTGAATCACGGTACAAGCACGACGCAAGGTTGATGCCATTACCAATCGGCTGTGGTCCTTGAGAGATGTTCCAAATATTAGTTCGGCGGCTTCAGACTCCCAAGGCTACCTTCGTGTAAAAAAACAAAAACCCACCACCATCACCACCACCTAAAACTTAATTTAAAATAACCCCGGCCCGCTCAACGAGGCGGCTGGTGAGAAATCAGCGCTCGGAAAACACCTCGGTTCGGCCGATCTTGATCCGCCCAGACCCATTTTTTTTTAAACCTAACAGCGAATCTCAAAGTTTTCAACTCCCGGAGATTTCCTGGACCCCAACTGGCAGCGGTAGGGTTGGATTGTCCCAGAATAAGGGGATGGTCACAGCGCTCTGTTGGACTACTGTGGTCTGCAAGGGTTAGCGGGGTCGTTGGACGACCCCAGTGGGAGAGACAGTCTTTCCCTCACTTTTAATTCCCCCTCCTCCATGTTGAGGGGGGAGCACTGGAGAGGCAGGGGAAGGATTTTGTCAGCAGTGAACCGAATATGTGTGAGATTAAAAAAAGAAAAGAAAAGCACACCACCGACCGTGTTCGCCTTTAGATTCACTGAGTTCCTGCAGAGGTGGGTGCAGCTAGCAATGAGCTGCGAAAAGCCGGTTTGTGGTCAGTTCGCGGTTTAGAAAGAAGCGCGGAAGGCAAGGGCGAGGCCCTTAGAGAGAAAGCCCTTCTTACCCTACGGAGGAAGGCACGCACGGCCTGTCGGAAGGCCTAAGACGAATATTGTTCGTGGGAACTGCCACCGCATATTAATGTCCTCTCATGCGTGCACTGAATACGTCGCAGAACCTAATTGAGCAACATTCCCCACCCCCCACCACCACCCGGCCTGCTTTCTTTCTACCGGGGAAACTGAAAAGCACGGGGGGGGGGGGGAGAGGCTTTTCGGCACCCGGACTTGCCTCCTTGTGAAAACTGTGTCAGCGGGTGGGAAGGCTGCAGAGTTACCCAAGCCCCCTTCACATCTCTGCCCTGGATAGGTTTCAATTTCTTTTCCCTGCACGCCACGCCGGCGACCTTTTGGACCATTGAGGTTAAAGGAAAGGAAAAAAGCCCAAACGGAGAGAGATTATGACGGGGATGGAATTGAACTCTTTGGGTCCGACTGCTTTGAAGGAAAGGATCCTATATCGCTGGTCCTATATCGAAAACCGAAACACGAATGAAGTCCTTTTTCCAAATCAGGCTGGGGAAGCCAGGAATGCGGGAGCGCACTCCTCTTGGGGAAAATTAGTTGGGCCCTGCGATAAGATTTCGTACATGAACACAGGACACCATGTGAGTAACCAAATCAAAGTTACCCTTCTTTCGTTTTGGGAGGGTTGCGAGAAGTGTCTGGGACCGAGAGGTGCTGGGCAAGTCGCTGAGGGTGCGGGGTGAAGTGGGCGGTGGGAGGCTCATCCTTTCAAGTGCCCCGGCTGTGTGTTTCTCCGTCTGGACAACTGGAAGGTGGGTGGAGTTGCAACATGCAACCAGTCCATCTTCCGATTGTCCAGGTTGGGGAAGCACCGAATCAGAATAAGGTTGGTTTCTGAGAACGATATTGCTCCAATTGTCAGGCTGCATGCAGAGAGTTGGGGGGGGAGGGGGGTTCATTTCGAAATAGGCTCCCACCCCGCAATCAAAGTTGCTCTCCGCTTCCCAGATCCGAGGCAGAAGTGAAACTTTACACTGGCGGGGCGCAGGAGCGTGTTTTTCTTAGCTGCGCTAACCCGGCTTCGTTGCGGTGAAATAGGAGAAGGAAACCGTTGGGGGGCGGGGGGGGGGGGCGGTGGAATTACCTGGTCTGGGCTGCATCCATCGGGACGGACCCTAGATGGCAGCAGAGAGCCAAGGATTTCGACATGCCTTTCCAGCAGCCCAGCTGCCTTGGGGAGATTTGCAGCTCCAATCTAGCAGCCCGGTAAAACTCCCTCCCCCTTTCTTTTCCAACCTTCCTTTTCGCACGCGATTGCAGCACTTGGGGGCTGCACAGCCACAGAAGGCCACAAAAGGAAAAAGGTGTTGACGGACGGAAACGTGCGCTATAAGAAGCACCCTCCCCCCCCCCAGCAAACACAAACGCACCCGCCCACAAATGAATTGTCGGCGTTTGGATCAACTCCGGCAAAGGGTCCCGACAGGTAGCCCAAACCCAGCTTTTCTTTACTTAGAAACAACGGGGTTGATTAAATTTCCCTGGGTAGAAATTCCTCTCAGGGATCCTCCTGGGCGATTCAGATCAACCCAATTGAAGGGGGGGGGGAGGGAGGAAGAGGCGAGGCAAATGTCACGCATCCCGTTTGCTCCGACCGGGATGTCTCTGGACCGGGATAACTCCGGGCTTGGCTCCGGACCCGGGACAACTGTGGTTTGGAAGATGCGTTGCATAAAAGTAGGACGGAAGGCGAAAGAACTGGAGAGGCGTCAAGGTGAGTCCTTCGCGGAGCCACGCTACAGTCCCTCCCCCCAATTCGCCCCCCCTCTTCCTTGGGATGGTTCGATTTACAACAAGTGACTTTCGGAGACCCCTCCCCCTTCTCCTCTTTCTCCTCTCCCCCCAATAGCCAGCCGGCCCTGTCAACTTTCCCTGTTACCTTCCTCCAATTGGCAGCTGCGCCTTTCCTCCCTTTCAGCAAAGGTGCCCCTCCCCCTGAATGGGCTCTAGCTCACCTCATGAAAGTGTGGCCCAGCTGACTTCCAGCTGAGTCTCCCTCCTTTCAGCAGAATTGTTGACACAAGCAGCCTCTGGGGTGGGGGAGGGGGGGCGGAAACCAGGCAGGCGTAATTCTCACTTTCGGGGCTGGCTTGCCTTGCAAAGAGCGATAGAGGGAGTCCTCAAGTTACGACCACAACGGAGCCCCCACATTTATGTTGCTAAGCGAGACATTTGTTAAGCGGGGTTTTGCCCCATTTTCACAGCCCTTCTTGGCTCAGCGAATCACTGCAGCTGCTCCGTTCAGGGAATCGGCTTCCCCACTGACTTGGCTTGTCAGCAGGTTGCCAAGAGTGATCACGTGATCTTGGAACACTGCAATCGACACACGTACCAAGCAGTTGCCAAGCATCTGAGTATTGGGCACCAGATCATGGGGACGCGGCAAAGGTCATAACTGTGAAAAACGGTCATAAGTCACTTTTCAGTGCTGTTGTAACTTTGAACGGTCACTAAATGAACTGTTGTAAGTCAAGGACTACCTGTACTTTTGACTCAAAGTGAATGGAATGGAATGGAAAAGAATAGAATAGAATAGAATAGAATAGAATAGAATAGAATAGAATAGAATAGAATAGAATAACTTTATTGGCCAAGTGTGATTGGACCCACAAGGAATTTGTCTTTGGTGCATATGCTCTCAGGGAAAAAAATACATTCATCAAGAATCATAAGATACAATACTTAGTGATAGTCATAGTTTACTAATAAGCAGTCAAATCATACTAGGAAATAAATAAAACAATATAAATTGTAAAGATACAAGCAACATGGTTATAGTCATAAGTGGGAAGAAATAGGCACTAGGAAGTGCTATTATAATCTAGTAGTAGAGGAATAATAGTAATACAGTTTTAGTAAATAAGTTGATAGTGTTATGGGAATTAGTTGATGGCATTTAGGGAAAGAAAACTGTTCTTGTGTCTAGTTGTTCTGGTGTGCAGTACATTTATAGCATATAAATGCCCCCTCTTCCAATTATATATCCTTGTACAAAGCAGGTCATACTTCCAAAATATTAGTACAGGCCTGGCTGCGAATACATAAAAAATAAAAGTAAAAGATATGGCTGTGATACAAAACAGAAAAAAAAATATGGACACAACCACTCAGGAAGAATCCCTCAAGGTGTGTAGCTGCTTTATTTCTTCTGATGTGTCTCCATACAAGCAAAGCAGGTGCCTATTACTCATTTTTGAAGGAAAGGCTCTTTGCACATGCTCCAGGGCATTGAATGGTTGGGCTAGAGTTATGTAAAGAAAATGCCCTCTGTATTAAATACAGACTTCTGATTGTTTATAGCATTCTCAAACCATTGTAAATATTCATCATCCCCAGCCAGTTTGGATACCATCGTGGCAGTGAATGATGAAAATTGTAGTTCAGCCTATTTGGAGGCACTGGAAGAAATTGCTTTAAGGATGATACTATACACAGGAGCTTTCTTTAACCTGCCTCCCCCATCAAAATTGCTGTCTTCCATTCAAGCCCTTTGCTCTTGGCTGTCTGCTGTTCTGCAGGTCATCATAATCATCCACCACAAGATAGTGTGATGTATGACCCGTGTTGTCCAAAGAGCATTGCGTTGCCTTCCCTGAAAGCTCTTTGACCTCCTTCCCTTCCCTGCTCTGAACAAATTGACCTGCAGCAGCAACATGCATTTCCTCTCTCGGCAAGAGAAATAGGAAGTGCCCTGCAAATGAGGCAAATGAAGTAGACAGAGGGAAGTATAAATATCAGCCAGGGAAAGTAGGGAGAAAGATCAGCCATCCCTCTCACTGTTTCTCAATTGCACTTTCTCTCCAGTGTTATTAGATGTGTAAAGCTCACCCAGTGTGACTTCATGATTGCTTCCCTGGAATTTTCTTGGCAGCAATATGGAATTGGTTGATGACTACTCTGTTCTGTGATGATTGATTGATTTTGCTTCCTATTCTAGCTTATAGCTTTGAATTTTGCTAGGTGTTTTTTATGCAAAGCCAAACCAGGCTCGAATATGCTTGCCTGCCAGTTAAGACACGATCAGCCAAATGCTGCCCTCTGCCGAGACCTTCAATTTTCTTGCCCCTTCCTCACAATGCTCTCTTGAGCAGGTCTGAAACAGCTCACGTGGATCCCTGCCCCCCTCCCCCCCCCCCATACTGGCATCAAACATGGAAATTTACCAGCATTTTCCAGGTTATTATTCACTGGATTTATATTCCACCTTTCCTCTAGGAGCTGAAGGTGGCATGCTCCTTATTTTGAAAAATTGCTGTATCCAAGCAAAAATCACTATTAGCCTAGAATAGAATTTCCCCAACTCAGCACTTTGTGTGTCAAATTCACTGAGCAATATATACACTCTCGTTTGGTGTGTTTATTTGCATCTGTGCTGTGAAATGAGTCATTATAGTTCATTCTCTCTCTCTCTCTCTCAGAGAGAGAAGAGAGAGAGAGAGAGAGAAGGAGGGAGGGAGGGAGGGAGGAAGAGGGAGGGAGAGAGAGAGGGGGAGAGAGAGGTAAGTAGATGAGGCCAAAATACTTTCCCTTGGGATTGCAGAAATCAGATAATTTGAATAAGTTTCCTAGAAGCTTAATTTGAGCTAGTACCTTTATACTCACATGAAAATGAAGTAGCCATGGTCTCTATGCCTATCAAGTTCTATCTACCTTCAGATCCATAACTTTACGGGAAAGGCTTGGAACAGTGGAACTACAACCTGATCCATGAGAAAAACAGTGGGACATTCAAATAAATATGCTCTTATACATAACAGCCTGCTCAATTATACAAACAATCCGTGTATCTCACCCAAGTATAGGAATAGATTGTCTTTGAACAGCTGGATTTAATTCTTTCAAAAATGTGAATCCAACACTAACTTATTTCCTTCTTCATCCTTGCATGTAAAAAGTGTCTCTAGTGACTAATATCACTTCTATACTGATAGGACCTTGATTGCATAGAACGCCAACTAAAATCTTGCCAGACTGTAACATGTTTTAAAATATTGTAATTTCCCCTTTTTTCCCTCAAATTTCCCCTTTTTTTCCTTTCTTGATAAAGAGCTTTTCACAACCCTAAAGTTTGCATGCTATTTTATAAACTGTAAATTGGTTTAATAAAGGCATTACTTCAATATTAATTTGATATCTTTTTGCTTTAAAATGGTATCTACTGCAACATGAAATGAAGTTGCTATATGAGCAACTTTTTGAGGGGATTAGAAAAACTATGCAGGGTAATGCTTTTCAGTGACCTCTTGTTATTAGAACTGTATGGTGCCTCCAGATCAAAACCCATGACATACTGGATTACAAAACAACAACAACAACAACAACAACAATAAAACCAGCCAACTTTTAACTCAATTCTCTGTACATCTCCTGTTTTTAGTTTATTATTTATGATTCAGGGGAAGATGGGAAGCCATAAATATCTGCAAAGACAACCAATACCAATATAGTTGCTATTCTGTTTGTGGGATTCCTAGAAGTATGTGCTTTATCATGATAGAAATAAGTTGCCAGACTTATCCAATAGTATATTTGCAGATGAAAATAGGTAATAGCCAAGCTTTTGCACTGATCTTTGTTCTTTGCCTCCTCCCTTTGACATAGAGACAAATGCTATTCAACTTTTCTCTACAAGGTAAGTTTAGCTGATCTCGGAGTGGGTGTACATAAGCTCAAAGTATGGGTCACTAAGGATCTGATCATGATATCTTGGTACTTCTGTGGGATGGGTTTGTTAATGACTGTTTACCATTGAAGTTGTGCAGCTAATAAATTTCAATCAATCAATCTTAATTCTTGTAGATAAAAAAAAAAGAGATGTTGGGATCTGCAGTCTACAAAATTACCTGTGATTACTACCTGGGAATTGGACTTGGGAAATTTTAAGTATTATTAATTGCCATCCAACTTAGATGGCCATCCATCTATCCAAGAAACCTGGGGTAGCAAAAAAAAAAACAGAGGATCACATATTTTTAAAAACCAACCAACTAAAACTGCATTGAATCTCAATAAAAACATGAAGTCAATAGACACAATGAGGCTGAATCTGATTAATACTTATGTAGATGGAATTCCTCCATTGAATTCAAAAGCTATAGACTAGACTAGATTTTTTAAAATCCCCTCAAATGGCATATTTCTGCAGGTATCCATGAAATCTAAGAGTCAAGCTTTCCTAAAAAGAATTTGTTTTACTAAGAGTTTTTGCATAATGCAACTTCAGAAAGCCTGCATTTACAAAATTAAATTATTTTGTTTGATCACCCAGTTTTACAAGAATGATCATTAAGAGCCATAGAGAAATGTACTTTGCTGTAAATTTCAAACAAAAGAGAACTGCTTACAAGATTTTGACACAGTATTAACCAAGATTAGCAAGAAACACAAGTGAAGAACTGGATAGAGAGACAATCATCAATTAACTGATTAACGTTTGCATTAAAATATTCCACTTTTTTTTTTTTTTTAAAAAAAAGAGTTGACGAGCAAGTCAAATTCCCTGGTAGAGATGGCTGGGTGTGGGGAGAAACTTATTACATTTAAAAAATCATGCTTATATGTACTTGGGAATAAAAACTTTCTGGGTTAATAAAACTATTGGATATTAGCTTGCTGCTTAGGGCTTTCTTACATCTGTATTATAAATATATATTCCAGTAAAAGGTACTGGGCCAAGGAGAATTTTATTGCATTATAGCTAAGGATTTATAGCTTTTGAGAATCTGGACCTCAATCTGGTGATGATCCTGTCATTCAGTGAAACCTGGGAATCCTGAAAAATGCAGATTGAGTGAACCATGATTCATATCACTTGGGGAAAACAGGATACAAATTCAGTTTAAAATAGCAATATAAAAAAAAAAGATATCCAAGGGCAAACATTTATTCACGGACATTTTCAAATTTAACTGTATTCCCAGCTGATCTTGGCCACTCTCAGAAAGTTAAGCAGGGTCAGACCTGATCAGGGTATGACAGGAAAGCACCAAGAGATCCCAGGGTTATAGGCCAGACAAGAAAATTGAAATAAAGATCCCCAAAGAAGACTAAGACAAATGACTTAAATACTGTTGTCAAGAAATCTATATGGACATGTCTGGGATATTACAGGAATTGAGCTTGACTTGAATGAAACTTTCTTTCCAAAGAAGTGTGGTTAAAGTTGCAGCCTCACTTGGAAGCAAATCCAAAGAATCAAATGGGACTAATTTCTGAGCAAAGAGAGGCTTAGGAAGTATTGTTGCCTTAGAACAATTGGGCACACTTATTATGGGGAAGGGAATGATCTTGTCAATATTTGTTTATGGGAGTTTAAAACTAGAAAGTCTGCACAGAAATTGCACAGATATTTTCTCACTGCATATTCGATACAGCTATAACACAAAACTGCTAACTGATTGTTAGAAATCAGTAGAGAGAGTATGTTGTGTCTGGCTGCTGTCATCTACTGGGCATCCAGAGGATTGCAGCCTAGACATAGTAGCCCTAGGACAGTAGTGGATGGTTTTGAGTATAGCCGAAGAATCCATCTTCTGAATAACTAACTAAAGGAGTCATTTGTCTTTCAGTGCTTTCTTTCTCTTTCCTCTTCTTCAGTTCACATGATATTTTTTTTTTAAATCTTATGATCTAAAACTTTACTTCTGCAATGATCTAATAGAGGTCCCAAAACTTGGCAACTTTAAGACTTGTGGACTGCAACTCTCAGAATTCTCCAGCCAGCTATGAGTTTAACACTACTTCTCTGTTACTGAATTAAAGTGCTATCTAGTCTTTTGTTAATAGAAAACGATGCTATCATAAAATTAGCCCTCTAGCTTGCCTCTATCAATCCTCCATACTAAATACTGTCATCCCAATTTAACCAGTAAATAGAGATATGCAAATGAGAGGGGTTTTTTTGGGGGGGGGAGGGGCTTTCCTGTCTTTTTCATTTCACCATTCTACCAGCCAGAAAGACAATATTCATCAGCTGGGTCACTGCAAAATGAATTGATTGGATCTGATGATGTTTCTGCATTATTTGAGTCTCTGCTTTATCTTCCTTAGTGTGGACCGATTGCCCTTCCTCAAACACTCAATGTGGCATCAGAAGTCCAAAATAATGTGAAAGAAAGAAACACACAGTATGAGAAGATCTTAGTTAATGTGCCTTCAAAACAAGCAGAGTAAACCTGAGCAGGACCAAATTCTAATTAGAGTTACACAGAAGGTAAAAAAACAACAACCCAGCCCTAGAGAGAAGGGAGACAGATCTGCCATGATAACACAACTAATTATGTCCAATAAAGAGGGATAAAAGAAACTGCCTAGCCTGCTGAGCTGGTGGGAATGATAGAAAGTTAGAAACACAGGGAACAGGCAGTCAATATATTCAACATTTTTCTTATTTCCAGGTTAGCACAATGAGGAAAATCCCTGTTGCATCTTATGTAAAGACTCTCAGTAGACTCTGTTTTTTAATTATGCAAATATGTCTCCTCTTCTTTGCAAATAAAATATTGGAGGTCTGCTCTTCTCTACCTGGTTAACATAGAGAGAAGATGTTTTCTAAAATGAGCGGGTCGGGAAGTGATGAATATAAATGCAGTCTAGGATGCAAAACACCAAAAAAAGAACTAATACTGAAAGAAAGTGGCTATGGTGTGGGATACCTAAGGGGAGAGGCACATCTGTTCTTCTCCAAATGACTAAACATCTCTGGTTACACCTGCAACAGGTCACCTGTCCTCAAGAGAGACAACATGTTATAGATTGCACATTCATTCATTCATTCATTCATTCAATTTCTATAGCTTTGAAATGACATAGAAACAATGTTGGACACAAAGAAGAAACACTATTTTTATTCTGATACAAAATTGTAGGGCTGGTAAAAGTCATGGCTGGGATGAGAAGAAGCCAACATATTGCAAGAGGAACTTTGGGTTGCCAGGCATAATGGTGCCATTGTGAGTAGAGTTAGGGTTTCCAATTTCAGGGAGCTCAATGAGTCTTCCTTCTGAATAGCACTGCTTCCTCTGTAAATGTCAGCTTCAACATGATACCCTGCAGATAATGATGATATTAGTTTTAATATAGCCACCAGTCCAGTGGACTCTGATGTGCTTGTTTTATGTAAGAAACCTATATAACTTCCATCTTAACAAGAAATTATGGAATGTTTATGATCCCAGACAATTAAGAACAGCATAAATACAATTACTTTCTCCCGTCCTAAATAAACAGTGAACACAAAATACAAAATCTGAGGCTCCTGACATTTAATCTTCATCGGTATTGGATTCCACTAACAAACCAGCTCTAATAACTGTTGAATTTTTATAACCTTCTAAAAGGCTGTCTAGATTTCCATGGGGGGGCTGTTTCAAACAAGAAGGAATATTCCTAGGTTCCACAAGATGGCATGAATTCACTGAGGGTACCTAAAGCATGCCCACTCTGCTGGATCTGGTGAGATGGGCAGAAATGTGTGGAGAGAAATGGTCCTTCAAGTAACCTGCAGAACTTTAAAGTGATGAAGTGTACATGATGAATTGTACAACAATTCCCACAATCCTTTGTCTTGTTGGAGAAGGATTGTGATAATTATGGTAGCTGGATTGGGGAGAGTTAAATTAAATAAAATAGCTTAACCTATAGGGACAGCTGACTAAAATGTATCCTAAATAAATAATATATCGTTTGAAGAAGTTAGGACTGTTAGATAAACCACAAGAACTTCTACATTCTTAAAATGGAAGAAAGTTTTTATGTTTGTGAAGTATATGCAGGGTTCTCCAACCTTCGCAACTTTAAGCCTGGTGGACTTCAACTCCCAGAATTCCCCAGCCACCTGGCTGGGAATTGAAGTCCACCAGGCTTAAAGTTGCCAAGGTTGGAGACCCCCTGAATTAGAGGACACAGGAATTATCATATCATATTGTCAAATGATATGATATGTAATAATACAGTATTTATCATTCAGGAATGGCCATAATTAGCAGATGTCAGGGTTCCGACTAGTGCCCTAACACAATTAAGAGTCTCAAGCCATCTAGCAATAAAAATCCAGTCTTTTATTAGGAGCACCATGTCAGCATTACCTAGGTGAAGCCAACTCTGACTTCACCCCCTTCGTGCCTTGCCTCTGACCCTGTTTCCCCCTCCCCCCAAAGTGTGTCACCCATCACATTCCCCAACGAATTTTGCAGGTTGCAGAAGTCACTCCCTCCAGGATTGCTGGTATCCATGGACTTGCTCAGCCAGACTGTATCTTGTTATGATTGAGGAATACATTCTTTGATGTAGCTGCGAGGTGCGGTTTCCCATCCTCCCCTGCCTATGGCAACTCAGGAGCAGGTCAGGGAAGCTTTGTCAGTTAACAATAGCATTAAATGAGTTGTGCTCCTAGATCTGATGAAACCCATCTTATCCAGAATTTATTTCTTATAGTAGCTAAGCAAGAGATAAGTATCATTAGGGCAAACTTATTAGAAATACAGACAAGTGAAATAAAAGAAATAAAAAAGAACATTGCCTCCCACTGCCTCCCTGGTAGTTAGCATGGTGTTTTGTTTTGTTTTTGAAAGAGTTGTCTTTCTAATATATTTTACTTCCTCTTTCAGTATTCCTCTTGGAGCTCAAATGCAAAATGCCATGTTTCCATGTATTACATGTATTCCATTAAAAGATTTGTCTAGCTGGGAGAAGTGCTGCTAAGCATTGAGAAGGAAATTAAATATATAGAATGATAAGCTGCTGCTAAGATATATAACAACAGTTAAATTAATAATGACTTATTCTGAAGAAAAAATTCAATTTTACTGCCTATTATACCCTCTTTACATGTAAAGTTGCTTTAATGCAGAATAGCAGCTCTTCAAAAATTCTGTTTTATTGGAATCAAACATTTGTGATATCCTGAGGCATGAGAAGCAAGGTATAAGGCAAAAGAGCCACCTTTTTTTTTGTTAAACTTAATGTTCTCTGAAACAGAACGTATTTAAAACTTTTTATTGTTATTCCTGAGAGGAGACATGAGGGTATGGAAGTGTCTGATGCCATCAGCCTTCTTCTATGACAGTGGCAAGGACTATTTCATTTATTTGGAAGGCTCATGATTCCATAATAGGGTAAAAGAATACCTTGGTTCCAGAAAAGGCAGAAGTTTTCTATTTTAAATGTCAGGTGTTCTTCGGTTGTCTAGGCTTCCAGTCACAACTCTATGTGACCCATTTACCAAGAAATAAGAAGACCTAAAGAAATTAGCCCAGTGAATGTAGTTGGTGCAAACATATAGTCTTTAGGAGAGAATTCCCCAGGCTATTTTGGCCCAATGGTCATATTTCAAAATTTACAAGACCGCGACTACCTCATAAGATTCAAAATATAAGGTTACTGTGAAATGACCAAGGTATCTTGATGCATTGAAAACCATAATGAAAAAAACAAGTTGAAATTGAATGTAGAGACTTGCCATTCTATTAGCTCCTCCAATGATCAAGCTATGACTATTAACTATCGTCTTTAGTCACTATTGTCTACTTTTACATACATATGAGATCTGGGTGACTTCTGTGTGACATTGTTAAGAATTGGTCCAGTGGTGGGATTCAATTTTTGTTTACTACCGGTTCTGTGGGCATGGCTTGATGGGTGTGGCAGGGGAAGGATACTGTAAAATCTCCAGTCAGAGGTGGTATTTGGTGGTTCTCCCAACTACTCAAAATTTCCACTACTGGTTCTCCAGAACTGGTCAGAACCTGCTGAATACCACCTCTGAATTGGTTCCTTCCCCATACTTGAGTCTTGAGTTTCCTTATACTTTGAAAAGTAAATTTATGGTACCCCTTCAGAGTGATAGTAGTCTTTTTCAAAATGTTGCCCAGTGTAAATAAAAATAAAGCACTATCAATAACAATCTAAAAAATAACAAGATTTACATCTTGCAAATTGAAGTTGAAAGAATTTGAAAGAAAACATCAGTCAATAATAATTAGAGCTCCTAGAGCCATACTAAAGAAATTCATATTACATATTTGGAGAATTCAGATTTACTTGACCATTGACTTGAAAAAAACAAAACATCCATACTCCTCAGTTTCTAGGCTCTTGGCTAAAAACTGAATTTTTAGAAAATAATCTACAAAATTATATTTCATATGAATTAAATGTTGGATGATGATGATGATGATGATGATGATGATGATTATACACAAAAACAACAGTGTACATAACAAACAAGATGACAAGTTGAGTTTGGTATCACAAATCGCTAGTCGAACACTTCCCAAGCATTTAGGACGATGTGATGTATCGGCAGATTATGCGAGCAGATCCCAGTACGATCCCTTCTGCTTCTGACCAATGGTGATTTTGTCAGCGCCAATTGCTTACAAGTACTTGCCTAGGTCTTTAGGCACAGCACCCAGTGTGCCAAGAACCACCTGCACTGGTTTATGCCAGAGTCTCTGCAGTTCAATTGTCAAGTCCTGATATCTGGTGATTTTTTCAAGTTGTTTCTCATCGATTCTGCTGTCACCAGGTATGGCAATGTCAACGATCCACACTTTTTTCTTCTCCACAATCGTGATATGCGGGGCGTTGTGTTCCAACACTTTATCAGTCTGTATTCAGAAGTCCCACAGTAGTTTTGCATGCTCATTTTTGACCACATTTTCAGGCTTATGATCCCACCAGTTCTTTGCTACAGGCAGATGGTAGTTGTGACACAAATTCCAGTGGACCATTCTGAGTGACTGTGTTGTGACGTCTTTTGTAGTCAGTCTGAGCAATTGTCTTAAAACAGCTCAGTATGTAATTGATGGTTTCATCCACTTCTTTGCAGAGTCTGCATTTGGGGTCATCAGCAGATTTTTCTATTCTGGCTTTGATTGCATATGTTCTGATGGCTTGTTCTTGGGCTGCAATTATTACTATTATGACAGTATACACAGCAAACAAGATAACCATGCTGGATTGTTTATTATTATTATTATTATTATTATTATTATTATTATTATTATTATTATTATTATTATTGAAGGTGAATACTGTTCACAAATACTATTAATACAGTGATAAAAGGAACCAAACACTACCAACCAAATATGTCTTATTTGAAATATAGAAGAAGTGAAATTCAGGTTAATAGTTTGTTTGGTTTATAAAATGAGAAATGACATAATATTAGCTGACATAACTGTAGCTGCAATGAATCACTATTATATTTTCCTATTGTCAAATATTTAATAATTTATGTTACTAGTGCAGCCAAAGCACTTTGCACATGCCTCAATATACTGCTACCATTATTATTTTATGAATTCTTCTAATACAAGAATCATTATCTCAGAATGAAAAATGATTTCGAGGCTAAGTCATGGAGATTCTTAATCAAAAGTAAACCCTGCGTAAATGTTAAACTTGTAGTCAGAAGAAGGCTCTTTGATTATGCCATGCCGTTCCATAATTTATGAAGTAATTTGGATCAGTCATAAACATAAGAGAGTTATCTTGTCTCTGACACATAATGTGAAAATGTTGTTCTAATAAATCAGTGTAGCCTTGATAACTTTTGTCTCTTCTTTAATATGTATCCAATTGTTCTTTACAGTAAATACATTATAATTAGTCCTGAGTAATGTTTATGAACATAATAGCTGATAAGAATGGGAATTTTTTTTTGTTTAGTTTCATCTTCTACATGATAAACAAAAGGGATTCTGCTGAAAATAAAATACAAGGTGTTATGTATGTAAATAGTTGAATAAAGGCAAGCTTGGGGTAAAGTGCAGGGTTCTGGCCCTGCACTTCTGATTGGGTGTTAAGCGGCTAGATCGGATTGGTCGGGTTCTGAGAATCTGATAGGCCCTTAACGAAGGACTCTTATTGGTACTGGAGCTAGCGTTTCACGAGCTCCTGTTGGTTATTTCACATTAGCATTGCCTATATAAAGCAGAGTTGTTGTTATACAAGTCAGAAGTCACTATGCAATAAAGAGTTGAAAGTTCACCAACTAAGACTGTCTCCATTCATTCTACCCATGCCTGAATCAATGACACAAGGTAAATGTGGCACTTAGAGGGTTAAACAGGTTCTCAGAATCCAAGTAAATATTTAAATGAATTGTTCCAAGACTAGGAAGGAGAATAAGAAAGTCTATCAATTTAGCTAAGTATAAATTACAGAGCTTTATATTAGCTATCAAATTATTTTTGTCCTTGTATTCAAGTACTCCATTCCTTTGGTAATGCTACATGTGATATGCAGATATATGTCTTGTTTCAGGCTTGGCAAGTAATTAAACTAAATGGTTTAAAAGTTTGCATATACCATTTTTATCCAGCTCCCAGAAGAGACAAGTGACTTGATGGTTATTGTAAGGTACAGCTTCCATCCAACCTCCTTGCAAATCAGAATGAAGGAATGAATAAAGAAATAAATCTTATATTGTACTGTATTCACAAAGAATTCTAGATATCTGGGACAATCCTATACTTTTAAAAAAAATTCCTTATTATGGAAGGAGTATGTCTTATGAAAATCAGTTACATTTGTAGAAACAATCTATAGAGTTAAAATAGAATTGATCTCACTTACCAAGGTTTTTCCTGATATCAAAATGTTTTAGTGGAGAGTGTTCTTATTCAGTGGGTCAACCTGTTATACTCTGATTCAAAATACTCCATTCCCTTTCTGCTTCTTCTGATTTTATTTTATTTTTTCTTTCTAAAAAAATCAGTAATATGTGTGTGCTATGCATGTTCTCCCACCCCTTTTGGATGGGTGGGTGGGGGTCAGCTGTAAATTAATAAAGTGAAAGCGTATTCAGTTCTCACTGACTGCATCTTTCTATAAATCATAGGTTATTTTTCAAACCTCCTATTTAAGTAATGCTTCTTTGGCTACATAAGATAATGAGTTTGTTACTAGCAGATATTTGATAAATATTGCAATTTAACATATGATCATTTCATATTCCATGGTTTTTGATATCAACATATGTCCTTTCTCTTCAATACAAATTTCCATATGTTGGAAAGTTTCAAGTTCCAAAATTAACACATGCAGGTTTATTTATACATATTAATGCTGTTTTTTGTCACAAGAGCTCAATGTTAGGCACTGAAGCAATGGGGGATTTATCCCCATTTTAAAAAGTTTTAAACTGTATATTAATTTTGTAATTTTATTCAATGAGAATTAATTACCCCCCCCCCCAAAATCTCTGAATTTTCCCAAAAGGCAAAATACTTATATAATAATCCTCTTCATTATGAAGAGTATTCATAAGTATTCATTAGTATTCTTTTCAATACTGTCTTGATGGGTTTACACAACTATTGCTATGTCTGATTAGTCTTGCAAAGATGTTATTCTCCATAACAAAATTCCCATATCATAACACAACACAAGACAACAAAATGCTCACCCAATGTATCCAGCTACTTTAACTATACTAAAACAAAGAAAGCTTACATTTTCTGATCTGCAATTTATGGGGTTGTCATTTTTGTGAAGTAGGGGATGATGGCCTTGCTTTTTACCCAATTAAATAGCCATATGTATAAAGTAATAGGGAAAGAAACATTTAGCATTGTAATTCTCAGGGCAGGGAAGCACATAAAGTTCAAACTCCAGAGTTCTAACACAGAAGAACTTGGATCAAATTAAATATTAGCTCCTTTGGAGATTTGTTCCTTTGTTCAAAATGTAATGTGTAACATTTCCATCATTTTCTCTGCCTAAATTTTATGTAATTCTGCTTGTGGGGGAGATGTGTAGCACCCCTTCAACAGATCCAAATACCATTTTGGGAAACAATTTTCAGATGGGATTGTGCGGAAAAGACTAACTTTTTCTCCTTAGCTTTGTCTACTCCTCAAATTGCTGTTGCTGGGCTCTCTGCCCCCAAAATTAGAATGGAGGAAGGGGGAGAAGGAGAAACTTTTTAACTGTCAGAAATTGATATATATATATTTAATATTTGGAAAACCAAAAAGTAAGTTTCTTTTCTCTAAAAATCACTGTTCATATATAAATTAAAAAAAGAAGGGGGGATATAGGGAATCCACAGCTCCAAAAAATGTCCCTGATCTGGATATATTTGTAAAGTTAGGTAGCTCTAGAAATGTCTGGCAGAGTATTTGATTCTTCCCAGTCTCATCTAAACATGCTGAAGGTGATTTGATGTCCCTAAGATTATTTCACCTGTATTTACCTAGTCCAGATGCAATATTTTACAGAGAACTGGAAAGTGTTCTGCCAGCCTTTCAAAATTGTTTAGGAGACATTGATTGTATAAAATAACTAGGATCTGACAATTTATCTCACATAGTGGAGTTAAATGAGTTGCAATCTGTTATGGACTAAGCCAACGCATCAGTAACAACCCTAAATAGCTTTACTTTGCAGCAGGCTCGTAATCCTGCACTTCTCATTGGCCTGCGGATAGCGAGTCGTGATTGGTCGTTTCTGGCCAGTCCAATTGGCTGTTAACGGGCATCTCTGATTGGACGCTTGTTAGAGCGGTAAACTCAAATCATTGGTTGTTTTGACAGCAGCCAGCTCTATAAAAGAGCTGCTGCTGCCCAAGTATTTGATCTGTTCTTAATTCACAATAAAGAGTTGAAGTCACCGTTCGATGTCTTGTCTCCGTTCCTTGTGCCCATGCTCAGGACTTAACACTGGGTCGGATGCGGAGAAGATAGAGCTGACTAAGTACTCATCGAACAAGACAGAGCACGTGGCTGAAGAGCGCACACAATGAACAGCAGAATGACCAGTGGCGCCATACCACCCGCTCCATTTGACCCAGAAAACGAAGACTGGGACTCGTATATAGATCGTTTCCAGATGTTCCTAGAGACCAACAATTTAAAAGATGCTACGCCTGGCAAGAAACAAGTGGTATTCCTGACCCATTGCGGCCCCGCCATTTTCAAAATGGCTAAAGCACTTGCCAAACTGGCAGAAGTGAAGACCATGGATTGGGATAACCTCGTGCCAATCCTCCAGGCCCATTACGCACCCGCAGTACCTACACTGATACGAAGACATGAGTTTTACCAGAGGGACCAACGAAAGAACGAGAGCATTGGGGACTTCGTAGCCGACCTCCGGAACCTAGGAGGCCTCTGTGGTTTTGCAAAACTTGAGGAAGCCCTGAAAGACCGCATAGTTCTGGTTTTAGATGACCACACTGTGCAGAGTAAACTCATGGCGAAAGGAGACATCAGCCTTGCAGATGTCATCGCCGATGCTACTGCTGCAGAAGCAACCAGGAAGTCAGCCACTCAAATGCGCTGAGCGAACACACCGCATTGCCAACTCGTTAACGATAGCCAGCTCTCCTCTGAGAAGCATGCTATTACCACCCATCACGAAGACCTTGAGTCATCTTCAGACAGTGAGGAAGAGGAGGTCAACTGGCTCTGCTCGGAACGAGAGCAAAGGAACCAGAGACTTCCGCGCCAATGTGCTGGTTGCGGGGCAAACCACCCACGATCGGACTGCAAATTCCTCAATGCACTCTGCCGTTCCTGCGGGAAAAGAGGCCACATCGCAAAGGTCTGCAGAAGCAAGCAAGAGTCCAGTCCAAGCTGAAGGGAGAACAACCTCCACCGGGAGACAGGCAAACCACCTGAAAATCAGGACCGCCTGAACCACCAATGGAATAACCACTACTACTACAGAAATTGAGCACCTGCCTCTTCAACGAGACACGAAGAGGCGCACCAAGCCATTATTATTGGCCACGCTTCATCGCTAGATGCAAGAAAGATCCGCATAAGGGTTCCTATTAAGAATCGACCGTGCGTGATGGAAGTGGATTCGGAGTCATCCCTATCGATGGTCTCCTGGAAAACCCTCAAACAGCTGATCCCTGCCATCTTTTGCCAGGATCTCAGCACTCAAAGAATCATCCTAAAAGACTACCAGGGAAACAGAATTCCAGTTGTCGGTTCCAGCCACGTCCAAGTATCTTTTAAGCACCGCACCGCGACGCTTCCCCTGACTGTCGTCGATAGTGACTGGCCCAGTTTGTTAGGGTTACAGTGGTTCGCTTCACTTGGGATTGAACTAGCCGGCCTACACCAAACCAGAAGCGATGACTGGGAAGAGGCCCTCATCCAGGAATTCCAGGACATGTTCACAGGAACCTTAGGCAAGTACAAGGGGACCCCTATATCATTTAATCTCAGCCCCGATGTAGCTCCCATTCATCTTAAGCCTCGTTGGGTGCCTTTTGCCCTCAAGCCGAAGATCGACAAGCAGCTAGATAAACTAATAGCCCAGGGTATGTTGGAACCGATTGACCATGCCCATTGGGAAACTCCAATAGTAACGCCCATGAAGCCAGATGGCTCGTTAAGAATTTGTGGGGATTACTGGGCCACCCTAAATCATGCTCTTCAACAGAGTGCTTACCCAGTACTGCTGGTCCAACACCTTCTTCATTCCCTGGGTGGTGAAAAAATATTTGCAAAATTGGACTTAGCTCAGGCGTACCAACAGCTACCCGTAGACACGACGACTGCAGAAGCCCAGACAATAGTTACACATAGAGGTGCCTTCAAGTGCAATAGACTCCAATTCGTAGTAAGCGTGGCACCTGGCATTTTCCAAAGTTTGATGGAGAGACTATTACAAGGCATAAAAGGCCTTGTGCCTTATTTTGACGATGTCTTAATAGCTGCCCCTACTAAAGAGTTATTAGTACAATGACTCAGAAAGGTTCTTCAGAAATTTAAAGACGCTGGCCTGAAAGTAAAAAGGGACAAGTGTCAACTTTGTACGGAGAGAGTGGAGTTCCTGGGATACCTTCTCGACAGACAGGGAATCCACCCCACCGAAAAAAAACTAACCGCAATCAAAAACACCCCAAGACCTAGGAATAAGACAGACCTCCAAGCCTTCCTGGGACTCATTAACCTTTATAACATCTTCTTTCCCCAGAAGGCGACCGTAGCTGAGCCCCTACACAGACTTCTCGACAAAAAGGCTTCCTGGGTCTGGGGACGGCATGAAGAAAGGGCATTTCAACAAGTAAAAGACCTCTTAACTTCCGATGCTGTATTGATACAATACAATGAGACTCTACCCTTAACGGTTACTTGTGACGCCTCACCATTCGGAATGGGAGCCATTATAAGCCACGTCCTGCCAAATGGTAATGAGGCACCTTATTGCGTTCTTTTTGAGAACTTTGTCTAAAACTGAAAGGAACTATAGCCAACTTGATAAAGAGGCTCTCGCTATTGTATCCGCAATTAAACGTTTCCATGAATATGTGTATGGGAGACCCTTTGCCATAATTACAGACCACAAGCCACTACTTGGTATTTTGGTGGGAAACAAACCAACTCCCCACATCTTATCACCAAGAATGACACGTTGGTTGGAATTTTAGCCGCCTACGATTACCAATTGCAACACCGATCGGGGAAAGCCATTCCCCACGCTGATCCTTTGAGCCACTCTCTACTACCAGACGTCATAGAGGACCCAGCTCCAACCCCAGCTGTATTGCAAATCAAAACCCTTAAATCGCCGCCGCTGACTGCTTGAGACATCGCCTCAGAAACAAAAAAGGACCCTTCTTTGGCATGAGTTCTCAGCTGGGTGGAACGGGGTTGGCCGGACAGCGCACCCAATGACACTTTCAAACCATTCAGAAATTGACAGACAGAACTATTCTCCCAAAAGGGCTGCATCTTTTGGGGAGACAGAATTGTAATCCCGGAGAAATTGCAACATAAAGTTTTAAAAATGTTGCACAATGGACATCCAGGCATCGTGCAGATGAAGGCATTGGCCAGGAGTTATGCATGGTGGTCTGGGTTAGACAAACAGATAGAGACCTGGGTAGCAAAGTGCAGCAAATGCCAGGAGATTCGCTCTGCTCCTCCCAAAACACCCCCAACTCAGTGGGAAATGCCTCGAGGTCCCTGGTCCAGTATCCACATCAATTTTGCGGGACCCACAAGAGGACACACTTTCCTCCTAACAGTGGATGCCTATTCTAACTGGCTCGAGGTCCACAAGATGAAAAGCACCACAGAGGCAGTCACTAAAAAACTGAATAAGCTATTCACTACCCACGGATTGCCGGATGTCCTGGTCTCTGATAATGGTCCCCAATTCACTGCCCTGGCATTCGAACAGTACCTAGCAGACCTAGCATCTGCCATGCCTTAACATTGCCAGCTCACCCTGTGGCCAATGGTAGGGCTGAGTGAATGGTTCAATTTGTAAAAAAGACTTTACACAAAATGGACCATGGTGACATTGATGACAAAATAACCCGGATGCTTCTCCTTCAACATATAACCCCAAGTAGCACCACAAACAGAACCCCAGCTGAACTCCTGATGGGCCAGAAACTTCGCTCGCATCTCGATCGCCTCCACCCTAATTACACGCCTGAACAACCCCCAGGATCCAGCAGCAAGTGTCGATCATTCGAGGAAGGTGACCCTGTATTTGCGAAAAACTCGGGCTACCCATTGTGGGTCCCCACTACCATAATGCAACTTACGGGACCCTGATCCTATCGTCTACAAACTGCAGATGGTAAAATGTGGAAGCGCCACATAGACCAACTCCGTTTCAGACTAGCACCTATTCCCAGCCCCTGAATCTCTAACTGGGGTGGGGGAAGGAACATCGAGGAGGCTGAAAAAGAAATAATAGATGACTTAACAATTGAAAACCAGCAGTCTACACAACCAACCAGGGGAAACTCACCGCCAGAAGGAGAACTGAGCCGGGGAGTGGCCTCGCCATGTGACAGCACCGCGATGGAAACAGATCCAGGGAACCCGGAAGACAGCGCTGGTGAAAGCAGAGAGAACAGCCCAGAGCCATTCGACGGAACAGCGGGACCATTTTTGCCATCCAGCTCAGCTAGCAGCCCACCGGAACCAGAGCCAGGACAGAAACCGGTGAAACAGCGCAGATCAAGCAGACAGGTGAAGTGACCTGCCTACTTATGAGAATACGTCACCCCGCCCCTCAGACGGAACCTGGGGGGAAGGGTGTTATGGACTAAGCCAACGCATCAGTAACAACCCTAAATAGCTTTACTTTGCAGCAGGCTCGTAATCCTGCACTTCTCATTGGCTTGCGGATAGCGAGTCATGATTGGTCATTTCTGGCCTGTCCGATTGGCTGTTAATGGGCCTCTCTGACTGGATGCTTATTGGAGCGGTAAACTCAAATCATTGGTTGTTTTGACAGCAGCCAGCTCTATAAAAAAGCTGCTGCTGCCCAAGTATTTGCTCTGTTCTTAATTCACAATAAAGAGTTGAAGTCACCGTTCGATGTCTCATCTCCGTTCCTTGCGCCCATGCTCAGGACTTAACACAATCAATATCTGCCTTGGCTGGAATCCATGTGGTTCTAGCCACCATATAAACCCCATATGACAGGGATGAAATGAAGAGACTTTTCATCAAAAACTCAAGACCTCCCAAGGAAAGAGTGCCCCTGCTTCACTTCTGAATTAACAGCTTAAGAGTTTCATTTTAAAACAAGACTGATCTGTGTTGGGCTACTATACCTTTTCCAGCTGTGGATTGAAATAGCTTGATGAAGAAGATGCTCCTTCGTAAATTAATTGGTGGACCAGTTGAATTCATAGGTTTCTTGGGAATCTTAGCTGATGTTTTTAATTGCTTTCTTTTAGAGATAGAGAGGTGAATAAGGTTCTATAAGGCAGTATTTTCAGAATTAAGCAAAAATCAAGGACACGGGTGTAATCTTAAAATGACAGGAGGGAAGTTCAAAAGTAATGTTAGAAAGTATTGTAAATGGAGTAGTGGAAGCTTGGAACCAACTTCCAATGGAGGTATTGGGTCAATTATCAGTAACTGAATTTAAACGTGCTTGGGATAAACACATGATTATCACCCAACAAAAATTAAAATAATAAATAAATAATAGTAATTTAGTAGTATATATATAAATTACAAAGAAAGCAAAACAAACTCAAACCAGGTATTTTGCTGCCTTCAGTTTTCTGTTTCTGGGGGGGGAGCGGGGGGGGGGGAGGAAATCTCATTTTTCCATCTAAGCCTCTTCCTAGGATTTCCCAAAGACCAGTTGGTGGCCTGCAACTCTGGGAATTACAGTACAAATATACCTGGAGGGAGCTAGTGAGAGAACGCTGCTATAAATGTGCTTTTATCAAAGGGTGTCACAAGGGTTTAAACAGGAACACCTGCAGAATTACACATCCATGTCCAAAGATTAATGAGAAGGACCAGACCCTCATTATAGTACTATAAAACCAAATGAAGCAACTTTCTTACGTGCCAGTTTTGGGGTGTGTGTTTGTGTGGCAATAATAATTGACCCTTTGAGTGCTACTTGCATGTTCCTAAGCTACTGATGGTTGACTGCAGGTGTACTTTGCTGCTTTGGGCAGCACTATATTTTGAGCTGATCTTCTGGGAAACTAGGCTATATATATGAAAGAACTATATATATGCCAAGGACCTAGGAATACTCATTTCAAAAGATCTAAGGCTAAGAACATTAAGAGTTGTTAACTAAATTTTGCAAAGTTTTTCCGGTAATATTGAACTGCAATCCAGGGCATACAAAACCTTCACCAGACCAATTCTTGAATACAGCTCATCTGCCAGGAATCCACACTGTATAACGGACGTTAATACAATTGACCGAGTCCAGAGGTATTTCACGAGAAGAGTACTCCACTCCTCAGCTCGCAGTAGAATACCTTATGCCACCAGGCTTGAAATTTTGGACCTAGACAACTTAGAACTACACCGCCTACAGTCTGATCTAAGCTTAGTACACAACATTGCCTGCTACAATGTCCTACCTGTCAATGACTACTTCAACTTCAACCACAATAACACACATTATATTATGTTAAGAAGGGGCAGAATTATCCACAGGTCTAAACAGAAGACAAAAAGAAACAATGCTTTACATTACAAGGTTTGGTTTGGACATCGGGAAAAAAGTCCTAATGGTATGGAGTTATTTAACAATAGAACAAATGATTTTAGGAGGTTACACCTTTTGATGCACCTCCTTCTTTACTGGAGGTATATAAAAAGAAGTTGGGTAAACATTTGCTAGCAATGGTGCAATAGTGGGTTTATGCACTGAGCAGGCAGTTGGAATAAGTAATCTCCAAAGTCCCTTATGTCCTAAGAATCTATGATGTTATAGAGTCTGTGAAGATAGAATCAGGAAGCCTGTAGCTTATCACAGTTTCTAAATTCCTTCCTAGATTGTGTTGCACAACAGAATAACTTGGTCTATTTAACTATTGTTGAAGAAATTACATCTGGCTGGGTTCACAGCTACATAATCATAAATGGTTTGTAAATCAAATTCAAATCTTACAATGAATTAAATGACAAAAAGAGAGGAAAAACTACAATTTGTATTTGTCCTCTCCAGCAATCAACCCCAAATAAGCAGGAATTAAACCAGACAATCAAGTAGAGAACAATATCCTAAACAATGAAATATCATGACACATCCACCAACAAATCCCACACTCATTATCTCTGATGATGTTACCTAATTATTATTATTAGCGTATAGTATTGTTAAAATAGCCAGGAGACCATAATGCTATTGCAAGGTACCAGTCTAGTTATAGGAAATGCTTGTATGTTTCCCAAGGTGTGCCACAGGAGAGTTGGCTTCACACCAGAGAGAAAGATGAGAAGCTCTTCCTGCAGCATCACCCAAGACCCCCTCCCTTCCCAGAGTTGCCTTGGAGCAGGTGCCACAACTAGGAAGGTTCAGAGCCATTAGGAAGCTGACTGACTGCAGCTCATCTCCCCACTGAAGTGGTACCTATCTACCTACTTGCATAGAACTTGCTTTCAAACTGTTAGGTGGACAGAAGCTGAACCAAGTGATCGGCACTAACTCTGCCACACAGAGCTAGGTTTGAACTGCCAGAGCTGAAACCATCTCCAGTGTCATTAAGCCACAGAGTCACCATGCCTGTTCTGCTACCTAGTAAACAGGCTCAAAGAGCACCAGGCTCTCCACTGTTGAATTCTGAATTATATGATTTCGGTTCTGTTCAAAATCTACTAGTTTGTCTTGCAATAAATGGGCATTTTGCAACTGGCCATTGTGTTTCTGTATCATGCTCCCAATCTCTCTATATAAAAATGTGTGTGTGTGTGTGTGTATTTGTGTGTGTGTGTGTATGTTCCAGCATAACTCTGGAACGCCTCGAGCAATTTCAACTAAACTTGGT
The DNA here is from genome assembly GCA_033807585.1 of Hydrophis major. NCBI lineage: Eukaryota > Metazoa > Chordata > Lepidosauria > Squamata > Elapidae > Hydrophis > Hydrophis major. The sequence goes on along the minus strand of CM066330.1, from coordinate 232,930,042 downwards.
ACACAGATGAGTTACCCTCTGGAAACAAATACTGTGGGTGTAAGACATCCCTAACACCGCTTGGGGTGTGTGTGCGCCTTAAAAATGACTTCTACTATATAGCAAAGTGGACTTGCCATGGTAATGGCTTTACTCCAGTACTCCATAAGGGGGCTCCCTCTCAGCCCTCCAAGGAAACATCAGGCAAATGGCCAAGTGCAATGAAAAAAATGAAACACCAGCATAGACAAGAAACTCCCAAGGAGAGGAATAGAAGACTTGAGATGCTGCGCCAGAGATAGTACAACAGCGTGAGTCCTAACTACAACATTTTCCTGTCTAATACAGGATTGGGATAAATAAATACCCAGGCAATGCCGGATTATCGGCTAATGTTCCAAATATACTTGCCAACACAAAAGAGATATTAGTCACTGAGATGCTTAGTGGTTATTCTCCTTGGCTGCTTTGCACGGGGCTGCAGGCTTTCACCATCATCTCCTGTTTAGGGTGGGGGATTGGATTAGATGACCTACAAAGTCCCTTCCAACTCTGATTATCTGTTTCTTTATTGAGATAACTATTTGGATCATCCTTTTCCTTGGACCAATTTTCATTAAGACTGTTACAGCAATGTTCAAAGCAAACGTATTGGATGAGGGTATGTTTTTCTTTCTTTATAGTCTGTTGTGTATCAGTAACCACAATCAAAGGTCTGTGAACTACTTGTAGGAGGAAAGAATGGCATGGCTGAGCCCTTGGAGTGAAAACTACCTGTGCAGCTAGGTAGTTATTATTACAAAGACCTACATTCAAATGGACACCTGTTCCCATTTCACCATTGTCTGTGCAAAAATAAGCAAACATGCAAATGCCTTTATTGTCAAGTGTAAAGGAAAAAGGAAGATAAAAATAAACTTCTAAACCTATAGCATGAGGGATGTGACAAGGGAAATGAACCTTCCCTACTTTTCTTCTCTACACAAGACAAGTGATAAATAAAATTACATTTTATTTTTTTAAAAAAATTATTTAAAAAAATTACAGCTTTACAAGTGATAAATAAAATTACATTTTTTTTAAAAAAGGAACAAATGAAAGCGTAAAATTCCTTCTGTTACTCCAAGTTCAGTGGTGGGATTCAATTCTTTTTACTATCAATTCTGTGGGCATGGCTTGGTGGGTTTGGCAGGGGAAGGATACTGTAAAATCTCCATTCAGAGGTGGTATTTGCCGGTTCTCTGAGCTACTCAAAATTTCTGCTACCAGTTCTCCAGAACTGGTCAGAACCTGCTGAAAACCACCTCTGTCCAAGTTGTGACATATGAAAATGTAGCAAGTAATGAAAAAGAAAAATACAGCTGTTAAATTCATAGAAAAGCAATTTAAAAAAGATTTCTCACAGAAAACTATAAAGTACAATTAAAGATTATTATTGATATGGCCTTAATTTAGAGGAACTTTGTTATAAAGTAGTTTCAAGTTGCATAAAAGCATACAATTTACTCAGCATGTACAGAGAACATAAATATCTGAAATAATAATCACCAGAGAGAATAACTGAACATCACATGGAAAAAGAAATTGAACACTATACTGTGATTCTTTGTTAACTTTTACCTATTCCTATAGAGAATAGATGGCCCTTGGACAAATGACAGTTTTGTACAAATGTTATTAACTAGAAAATCTTGTTTCCTGCACAGTACCGCTTAAACTGGGGCTAATGGGATATAATAAGGCCCACCAGTTTCCAGCCTCTTATTCAATCATGTCTGCTTAACCTTTGAAAAACCAAATCATTTTTTTCTTCAAGCAGGAAGGAAGGGTTGCCAGGATCTTTGTGTGCATATATGCCAAAGCCCTGTGCATCTGCTTGAAAGAAATATATTTGGAGACTGAACTGGCTGCTTGCTGTCAACCTGAGGAATTGGCAGGCAGTGAACAGGAAGGTGGGGGCTTGCCCTCCATCCATTACATAGGAGAGTTTTGAGGATGGAGTAGCTTATTTATCTTTTTCTCTTTTTATTCCTGTGACAAGGAATTCTTCCCAGCTTCAGAGTGGGGTAATTTCAGGTGGCAACATTTGCCTATTCTCTGACATAGAAGCGAAGTAGAGTCAGACCTGTTATTAGTTGGATGGGAGACTACCACAGAATTATGGAACTATAAAGGATATCAGGAAATTGAAAAAAAAAATCCTGAAAAAGACAGTGGGAAGCATTCTACATTCTTGTGAAGAACAATATTGAGAAATGGCCATCTGGTAAACCCACGCTAAGATTGAGAAACTTTATCTTATCTTTGGAGGGTGTAAGAGAGATCTAAGGAGTGTGACAGTTTTCTAACTAAAGAGAATCCCATTTTTGTTTCTATTGCAAGGAAAATCTTACAAAGCATCAACAGTGCAACCCAGGGCAACCCAACTGTCCAGCCTCTTCCTTGTAAAGCAGTTGTTAACTGCTTCTTTAATTCTTCAGCTTCTGGTTGGCTGTAGTGTCCATATCTTTGCCATTGTAGTGCCTTCATCTTGTTTTTCCAATCCTTTTTCCTCTGCTGTTATGATAATTTTCTTAGATTATAAATCTATAAGTAAGAGCTGTCTTATGGTAGCTGTTTCAAACAGAATGTATTTAAGAGGAGCGTTATTGAGTGCACGTAGGAGCTTTATTGAGGGACTGAAAAGAAAGCGAGAAATGCTTAGCATAACTATAGATTGCATGTAAATAAATTCCACTGTTGAAGATGGATGTTGTATGTAGTTCATGGAACAAGAATTCTTCACTGAATGAATCAAGTCCCACCCTTCCCCCGTCTGCTTAAACTAAGACATCCTTTTTTTTTAATTAGATGGTCATCTATCAAGAAGAGAAAGCCTAGTGTTGCACTAAAATAATTGACAGCTTGATAGCTGTGAAACAATTTCACTCCTACAAAATGCATGGCTTTTCCAATAACAGTAAGTGCAATAGGTAAGGTTTTATGTCAAGGCTTGCCTTTATGACAAAGATGATGGAGATCTAATTTCTGCCTGTAGCCACCTGAATTTCTTTTAGTCTCAAGCTTGCTGTCCTTCAAACGATTGCTAATCCAGTCATTTCTTCCCTGAATAAACGAGCTATGAATATGCATATCAACCAGAGTGGAGCATAAGCTATACTGTCACCTTACATCCAGAAGGTCATGAACATAAATCTTCTCAGATGCTAATATTTCATCTACTTGGGCTACATATCGAGTTCCTTTCCAGTTTCCAAACACAGTAAGAAAAAGAGATCATAATTGGTTGGAAGCTTTCACATCTTTAGTCCCAAGTGATTCTTTCTGAATGAAGTATGGAATGAAGAAAGGGAGAGGGTAAAGTTAAAGAATGGGGTTAGAAAGAAATTAATATGCCAGACAATTGCTGGTATCTCATTAGTCACTTATATGAGTGGAAATGTTATGTCTTTTCCAGGAGGCTGACAAACGAGAAATGGGAGTTTTATAAATTCATACATGACCCATTTAAATTACCTTTCAATAAACTAGCTTCTCGTTCCTTCGTGCCAACCCCCGCACAACCACTCTGTTTTCTATCCAGAGAATACATGCAACAAACTAGCAAATAACTGAGATTATTAGATTGGTTTTAGCAGCTATTTGTCTTCCTCTTAAAAGGCTGGTTAAGTATATAGCAGGATAGCCTTGGAAAGGTCAGTAAGGTTTGAGTTACAGCCCAGCCTGTCCCAGTGGTATTTTCCTGATTCATTCCTCTATTTTCATTCTCTTTCATTCTCTTCTCTCTTGGCAAATTTAAATCAATAGGATTCCCCTCTTTCTGGACCTGGCTTGAATTCAGAGCTCTTCCTTTTATTTTGCAATTTCCTCTGCAAGACAATCTGTCTCACTCCTGCATCAGGGAAATTTTTGGATTGAGGCTAAATCAGGAGATGTTTTGGAGTCTTTATAGGCATAAGGCGATTGTGAAAGCTGAATGTTCTCCTTTAAAGGAAAAGAAAATTATTTTTCTTTTCTGTAAGTCAAGAACCATCAAGAACTATCTTTAACACATCATTATTTTGCTCTGCATTAAACATTTACTTATGTTCTCTATATGTCACACATTTGCTTTAAACATCTGCACGATTGTTTCCATTAAGTTCAGAACCAGATTTGTTTGGATATTAACTGTAGTGCAAGTAGAAGAATTATTGCTGTCTTCTTTCATAGATCATTTTCCCATCTAGCCCCTTCTCTGATACAATAGGGAGTCTTTTCATGTACTTATGACAGGCAGTAAGTTACTCCCCAATGAACAAATAATATAGTAGCTTATTCATCATCTAGGCCACTGCTGGTTAACTAATCCTCTATGTGAGTGCAACTTTGCAAAGTCTGGACTGAGCATGAGAAATACAGAATGAGGCTACATGTAGATGAAGTTAATTAAACATTATTCCCACTGAAATTAATATAATTTAAAGGGAATCTCTACTTCTTAGGGCTTTGTTGCTATTCACAAACAACTCTGGTGCTGGATGTTAGCTGACTCTGAAAGTTCAGTTATTTTTTTCCAGTTCTGCTGCAGTTTATTTGCAAACACAGCAAAGTCAGCATTTTCTTTCCAGTACTGAAACTCTGCTGAGCTTGTGGGCAGTTAATTCTCCAGTTGGTGGGATTTCTTACCTGATTGCGCTTCCCGGCTTCTGGAGTCAAGGCAGCCATTATTCTCTCTTTCTCCCCCCACATCCCTCCAAACTTCAGCATCTTCTTCTTGATGCAGTTTGTAGGCTTTGTTTGCATGTGTCCTCCACTTTGGGTGGGTGGGTGGGGAAATATTTGTTCTACAGAGTATAATTTCAGCTTCACAGCATGCAAGAAGCTATTAAATACACATTTTCCCATAGAACAATTACCATATATATATATATATTTGCAAAGGTCCAAGAAAACAGTCACAAAGTAATGTAGAATACGAGTAATAGTTGGCTCTTCCAATTTTATATAATTTGAATGAAAGTGAGAAGATTTTGTTCAAGCAATGGAATTTTATTCATTAGGTAGGTTTTTGTTTAAACTTCTATGGTCCAGTAAAAGAGCCAGCTGGGTGACCTTGGATCTGTCACACACTCTCAGTCCTGGAAAGGAGGCAATGGCAAATCACCTCTATAAAAATCTTGCCAAGAAACTTTTTGAGGCAGTTACCAGGAGTCAAAACTGACAGGAAAGGAGGAAGGGAAGGAAGGAAGGAAGGAAGGAAGGAAGGAAGGAAGGAAGGAAGGAAGGAAGGAAAGAAAGAAAGAAAGAAAGAAAGAAAGAAAGAAAGAAAGAAAGAAAGAAAGAAAGAAAGAAAGAAAGAAATTTGCCAGCAAGTACTCATTAGCTCGGTGTTCTCAACATATTGAAGTTAGCAGAAGCAAGAAAATTGTTTTATAGATTTGAAGTATTCTGTTATGGGCAAGAGGGACTGTTTTACCTGTCTCCCTTGCCCATTGTTCAGGTAATACGCTTGTGAGGTTTCAGGCTATTTACAGTACTTTGTAATTGCTTTCTGCTTTCCATTAGGCTCTTACAGAAGTAGTGCTACTGCTACTTCCAAAGACAAGTTTTTTACTTTGATATATATTTTGGACAATTTCTCCAAATTGCAGCTCATTTTAATAAAATTTACTAGTTGGAAAAGGTGCTACCAGACTCTTCCTGATTCTTTTTTTTTTCTTCAGAGAAATTGTCCATCAATCGGGGTAAATTCCAAAAGACTATTTATGTGCAGTCCCAATGCTGCTCTTTGAATAATAGAATCCATCTGAATAATAGGGCTGATTTGTGGCCCACTGTATTACTAGAAAATACAGAGCAAGGCAAATGTGCCACAGCTTATGCTATATTCCCATTGAAGACATTCTACCAGTGGCCTTCCTGGGTCCAAAAAAACCTTATGAGTCAGCTTGCAATATAGAGAATAAATTTGAGAAGGTTTCTCAAAAGTAGAGAAAGACAGGATGCTTTTTTCCTATCCTGTCATTACCTTTTGAAGGTGGTGTCCAAGATTTTCTCATACCCTTATATAAAACAATTTATTTTTGGGTTATATTAAGGATAGAAAAACAACTTCTCAGTATCCAAAAGCTACTGGCTATATTACAATATTAGCTGTTAAGCTGTCTTGGAGCTGCCAAAGTATTATGGAAACTGCATAGTTCTCCCCAAAAGACAGTTTAACAATATATTTAGGCTGAATAACTGAAATGATCTAACATAATTACAGTATAAACAAAGGGGCCACTTCAGTTTTACATGCTGCTATTTTTTAAATTCAAATATGCATTATGAAAAAGAAATGGAAATTGAACTATACTAACATATTTATCTACTCTGCAATAGTTAAGACAGGTGATATGATTTAGCTAAATAGAACCAAAAGATACCTGGATGTTACTGGCAGAGGGCAGAGTAGAAGACCAAGCTTAGATGTGTGGAAGACCAAGCTTAGATGTGTGTCCAGAGGGAGATTTTAAAAATATTAGTGTATGGAGATATACTTTTTTTTACAGAATCAGTTTTTCAAATATACTCTTTCTTAATGGAGTGGGGATGACATGGGTTCCTCATCAAAATACTTCCTATCACCTAGAAAATTAAATCATATAAATCTTTATTATGGTCATTGATCAGCATAAGGGCTATATCATTAGGAAGAAATATTAAAATTTATATAAATGAAAAAGCTAAAAATAATATACAGTAGAAAAGGTAGAAAATATGAGACTCTAAAACAGGCATCTTCAAACTTGACAACTTTAAGACTTGTGGACTTCAACTCCCAGAATTCTTCCTCCAGTCATGTCAGATCACAAATTCTGGGAGTTGAAGTCCACAAGTCTTGAACTTGGCAAGTTTGAAGACCCTTGCTCTAAAAGGAACTTTAAAATTACATGCACACAAATACACAAGGTCTTTGGGTCAATGTTGATTTCTGGACTAGTTACTGCAGTTATCTTGGCAATATTTCAGAAGTGGTTATTATCTGCTTCCTAGGACTGAAAGAGAGTAACTGACCAAAGTCACCCAGCCTGCTTCGTGCCTAAAGATGGTTTTGAACTCATGCTCTTCCAGTTTCTAAACTGATGCTTTAACTATTCTGGATCTTAATATACATGTCTATGGAGATTCTCAGTCATCTAGGTCATGGTTGTCCCAAAGGTGCTTTTTCAAGGGGCAACTGGACTTCCTGTTTTTTCTTTGAAGATGTTTCTCTTCTCATCCAAGAGTCTTTTTCAACAGCTGAACAAGTTTCTTGGATGAGAAGAGAAACATCTTCAAAGAAAAAACAAGAAGTCGAATTGCCTCTTGAAAAAGCACCCTTGGGACTCTCAATATATAGTATATAGACGGTATAAAAGATGTAAAGGGTATAATGTGCTCCCCCCTAAAAACCCTAAAGTATATGTGAAGAGTGGGAATCTAAAAGAAGGAGTGGTAGCATTTGTAGGGTACAGGGAAACATCAAACATCAAACATTAATCTAGAGACCAAGTCTATTAGGTTTAAAAGCACACAAACATTCATTGGGCAGTTCCCATATCAATGCTCTTTCATTATACATAGAGAGCAGTTTCTTTACATTTTTCTAGTAGACAGCTACAGCAGCAGAAGAAATCTATCTTCTTCATAATCTGCCTTTGAGCTACCTGGGAATATCTGGATAGTTGCCATATGGCAGAGACGATTCTTTCCATGTCGAGCTCTTCTGGCAACAGTATGCAAATAGTTTGCCATTAATTTCTTCTGGGATTTTTTTGTGTCAATTTTCCAATCTAACCATCAGTCTTGATATTTCCTTGTGGTCTCTTGTCAGCAAACTAAGTAGGTTAGTTACAGACAGTTTATTTGTATGTTTATTTTGAGATCAGCCAAAGTCAGTTATATAACCTGTCCAGGAAATTTTCATTTTCAATTTAATGGGAATTCAAGGAGTGGGAATGGTTTTCACAAAGGATGAATTGTTTTTAAAGCATATTCAGAGATCAATATCTTTTCCCATGAAGTCACTGAATACATGGAAAAATGTGTGAATGGGGTCAGTGCAGAAAAATGCTCTGAAGATGACAGAAGAATAGTCTATGTATTATGGGTAAGGGAGGAGCTGCTTAAGGTTTAACCTAAGTATAGGGAGGATGACAGATAGCAGATAATCAGAGTTGGAAGGGACCGTGTAGGTCACCTAGTCCAAATCTCCGCCAAGCAGGAGACCCTACACCATTTCTGACAAATGGCAGTCCAATCTCTTCTTGAAAGTCTCAAGTGATAAAGCTCCCACAACTTCCGAAGGCAAGCTGTTCCATTGGTTGATTGTTCTTACTGTCAGAAAGTTTCTCCTTATTTCCAGGTTAAATCTCTCCTTGTTCAGTTTCCATCCATTATTCCTTGTCTGGCCTACAGGCACTTTAGAAAATAGCTTGACACCTTCCTCTTTGTGGCAGCCCCTCAGATATTGGAACACTGCTATCATGTCTCCCCTGGTCCTTCTATTCACTAGACTAGCCATGTCCAGTTCCTGTAACTGTTCTTCATATGTTTTAATCTCCAGTCCCTTAATCATCCTGGTTGATCTTCTCTGTAATTTTCTAGTCTCAACATCTTTTTTATAATGTGGTGACCAAAACTGGATGCAGTACTCTAGATGTGGTCTTATTAAGGCTTTATCGGGTGGTATTAGTACCTCACTTGATCTTGACTGTATCTCTCTGTTAATGCAACTTAGGATTGCATTAGCTTTTTGGCTGCTGCTACACACTGCTGGCTCATATTTAGCTGGTTGTCCACTAAGACTCCAGAATCCCTCTCACAGTTACTGCTATTGAGTCTGGTTTCATCCAGTCTGTATGTGTATTTTTGGTTTTTCTTGCCTAAGTGTAGGACTTTACTTTTCTCTACATTGAATTTCATTTTGTTAGATACGGCCCAGTGTTCTAGTCTGTTAAGATCCATCTAGATCTTGAGCCAGCTTAGTATCATCTGCAAATTTGGTAAGTTCTCCTTCTATTCTCTCATCTAAGTCGTTAATGAAGATATTGAAGAATACTGGGCCTAAGATGGAACTTTGTGGCACCCCACTGCTTACTTCCCTCCATGTAGACTTAGACCCCTTAAGGACTACTCATTGAGTACAATTTGTTAACCAGTTGCAAGTCCATCTAGTGATGGTGCTATCTATTCCACTTTTTTCTAGCTTACTAAAAAGTAGGATGTGGTGTATCTTGTTGAATCCCTTGCTGAAATCTAAATATATTATGTCCACAGTATTTCACTGGTCTACTAATTTCACTATGTTGAAGAATGAAATAAGATTGGTTCGGCATGATCTGTTTTTAACAAACCCATGCTGACTGCTAGTTATTACTTTACTTTTTCTAGGGAGCAAACAAATAGCAGAGAATAAGTTTAGGATTCTTTGGAAAACCTATGTTTTTCTTTTAAAATAAGCCTTGATATTACAGATGTTGAAACATCAAACTATTATTTTTTTTAATAGAACTTGGTAGACTTGATAAAACACATTTCTAATGGATGTGATTTCATGAAATTAATTATATAAGCCCTCATAAAACAGGTTTCCACATGTCTATATCATTTGATTGCCTCGTCTATAATACAATTGTATGGCAGTCAGACATACAAACAGATTCTGTAGAAAGACATTGTGATTAAGGAGAGCTGCAGTGTCAGAGCCATATTGAATGACCCATTGTCATAGATAATCAGTCAATTACTTAATGGTGAATGTGCAGGTAAGAACCATGCATATAAAACCACCTTGCTTTATTTTCTTAGTCATTTCAGCTTCTAGAATTCATATCATTAGGATGTTATTCATACACTTCAAGTGTCACCTACAGAGGATCTCTTGACCAACATGGTCAGAGAGAAGAATGCCACAGCCTTGATGACATAATTTCAAAATAACATTATTTTACGTAGAGGTGGAAAATACCTCTGCAATCAGAATTTGCCCTCCCTACTATTTTCTTAGTCTTTGGGGATCATGAGGGTGATGCAGTTCTTCTATTTCTGTGGAGTGGATCAAAATTCCTCTGCTTCTTTGCATGGTTAAATTGTAAAATTAGGAGAAGGTTTGGAGGGTTGCAGCACCTATTTTCCATTGCATTTTTTAAATAAGTACCTAGATACTTCAGGCTAGAACTGCTAGAAGAATAGGGTTAGGATTAGGATTAGGGTTTATAGTCTGATACTATAAACATGAGACCATCTTGCCCTCCAACTGTCTTGCCCTCCGACTGCCCGGTTTAATTTTATAGACCATTCTTATTGCTATTATACCACATAAATTTATTCCTATATCTAAAATAAGGATAAATTTTAATTTCCAATGCCACCGTTTATTTCCTCAGGTTTGTTTGTAATTTCAGTAATTACTTGGATTATGCTTTATTATTTTTAAAGTCAATACATGTACATCAATTAAAGTTTTAATTAAGGTGATACAATATCTGAGTTATTTTGCTTTATAGTCTACAGCATTACATTCATGATGGGACACACTTATCTGAGTCATGGTTTGATGAAATAATCAGGAGACAAATGTCCAAGTAGGAATTAGTCTATACAGTTTAGATTTGAAGAGATCATTAACTTTTCTTGTATATTTATCATAACATTTCACATGGGTTTGCATATATATATACACACACACACACACACAAACACACACACACATATCTTTGGTTATTCGGGTTTTCTCCCACGTAAGATTGGAAGTATCTAGGCAACGTTTCGATGAAGTCTCATTCATCATCTTCAGGCTTGGTCTTCAGCTCTGCACTTCTCAGAGTGATGTGAGCTTGCAACTGCTTCTTCCTTTTAACTCTAGGGGTGTGACTTGATTGGGTGGGGGCTTGGCTGTGTTCTGATTGGGTGGGGGGTGTTCTCATTGGTTGGGGGTTTGGCTGTGTTCTGATTGGTTGGGGGGTTGGCTGTGTTCTGATTGGCTGGAGGCGTGTTCTGTTCAGGTGAGGGCTTGGTTGTGCTCAGGTTAGTCTTAGTTGCTGGGGGATTTGAGCTGGTGAGCTGTGATCTTGCTGTTTGGCTTCGAGTTCGTGGTCGTGCTGCATCTTCATGGTGGGGGTCAGTTCACTTCATGTATGGCTCAGAGGGGTTTGAAGTGGGTAGTGATGCAGCTGCAGTGCGGCTTCTGGTCCGTGGTCATATCTCATCTTCTGGTCCATGGTCGTGTCTCATCTTCATGATCACAGACCAGAAGCTGCACTGCAGCTGTATCACTACCCACTTCAAACCCCTCTGAGCCATACATGAAGCAAACTGACCCCCACCATGAAGATGCAGCACGACCACGAACTTGAAGCCAAACAGCAAGATCACAGCTCACCAACTCAAATCCCTCAGCAACTAAGACTAACCTGAGCACAACCAAGCCCTAACCTAAACAGAACACGCCTCCAGCCAATCAGAACACAGCCAAACCCCCAACCAATGAGAACACCCCCCACCCAATCAGAACACAGCCAAGCCCCCACCCAATCAAGTCACATCCCTAGCAGTTAAAAGGAAGAAGCAGCTGCAAGCTCACATCACTCTGAGAAGCGCAGAGCTGAAGACCAAGCCTGAAGATGATGAATGAGACTTCATCGAAACGTTGCCTAGATACTTCCAATCTTACGCGGGAGAAAACCCGAATAACCAAAGATCCACATACAAAATATATATATATATTCATGTCTGGTTCTTCATTCTTAATTCCAAAAGGACTTGTATTACTCCCACTCAATTGGCAAAGCCTCAAACATTGTCCTATTAGTATTTTCAAATCTGGCCAAACCAGAAGAGGAAACATGGGATGAACTGGATGAGAGTTGCCTTTCTCCTCAGCATGACATAATCTTTCTTCCAGATGGGAACGCCATCTATATCTTATGCAGGACAAAAAAATTGGTATCATTTCATATTAAATCCAATCCAAGCCTAAAGCTCAAAACTCTTAAAAAACACCCTTAGTGATATGCTAAAATACACATTGGCTACTCCAAACATGAGTGTCCCTATTTCATTGTCACCTGTCTTGCTATATTACCTGAGTAGGGTTTCTCAGTAGAACCATGTGACAAGTCTATTTCATGAGCTGTACTGGTTGGCTAATTGACTTCCAGAATTAAAAATGCTTATGGTTACCGATAAAGCCTTTCATGACTTTTGATATTGATTATGATTCATCAAACTTATGTAGTTTCTTTGTATAGTAATATATTTATATATCTATGATATATTTATATTTAATATTATAACTATATAATAGGTCTTGTCCAGGGTAATCTATTACTTCAGGTCTTTCAACCATGCACTTATCACTGCTATAATTGAGTCCATTCACCTTGCTCCTGGTTGCTCTTTTTTTTTTAATACCACATTTTTCATAATTATAGACTTCTCAGGAGAACTCTTTGTAAGAAGCCCTGAGATGCTATTTAATTGGGTGACCCAAAACTAAAATACAAATAAATTAACAAAAGTGAACAAATGTTGCAAAACTATCAAAAAATGTTTGTTTTTTTCTCAGCAGTGACAGGCAATAATATAGTGCATGTATAATGAAGAAATGACACTAAATAGAACAGAAAGTAAGATGTATGGGTATTTCTTTTTTACAACTCACAATAATTACAGTATTTAGAATCCTAGTAATGTAGATATGAACTATTGGGATCCAAAAACAGGCTCATGATAGGAACCCAACTAAAGTCTATCTAGCTTCTACCTACACAGACAATGTGAAGAAGGCGATCCAGCTTTTCCCTACACAGACAATGAAGGGAATTCATTGTGCTACAGGGAATTGACTACTTTTGCTCTAAGGAAACCTTTCCTAATTTTTAGAATCTGCTGTCCTATAATATGTACCCTCTGGACAACAACAACAACAAATCCACATAGTTTTGGATTTATTTCATATGACACCCATTCAGATACCTGGAAACCAATCTCTCTCTCTCTCTCTCTCCCTCCCTGCCTCCCTCTCTCCTTGATTATCAAATTTTACTGGGTGTTTTTGACTGTTATTGTTATCTCTCATCCTGCCTCACAGGGCTGACATGAAATGGGACATGAAATGGGAAGAATTCTTGAATCCTTTAGAAGGAAGCAATGTGTAAATCTAACTTTTGGATAACAATTATTAGTTCTTCAGGAAAAAATGCATTCTTTGATCTATGGAAAAACATGATTATTTTCAGAATACTTATATTGCCCCATTATTTAAATAAGTTGCTTGAATAATATGTGATGGAGTAAAACCTTTGTAATTAATTCATTTAATAATGTATTTTTATGATCATATCATCTGAATTTTTACGATCACAAACATTTACTATACTTGCAATAAAACCACACATATTTCTTGTGGAGTTATTTTCTTAACTACTTAGAAAGATGAACTAACATTTTTTTTTACAACTTCAGTTACCCGGAATCACAATGCAGTGTGAGCTTCAGCTTCACACGCAATAGACATAATTATAGGCAGATGTTTTAGTTTACAGCAGTTTTAGTCTTCGGTGTAATATTGGTCCAGTGGTAACTTCAGAACATTGGGACAGAAGTTTAGTTCCTTATTCAATATAATAAAATGATTCCCCCACATTATTATTGGTATTTTTTTTTTTTTTGAAAAAGTTTTTATTAATTTTCTACAAACAAACAAGACAAACAGAACATAAAAACATCAACTCTTATATGTATTTTTTTATCACTTAGTGAAACTGAGTCAAAAAGAAATGCATTTTAAAATTTGCACTTACTTTGCTTATGAAGTGTATAAATGCTTTTGTCTCCCAGACTAAAGGGAAGGAGAGACTAAGAAAACTGGAAAAACTAGACTGCAACTAGAAAGCATTTTTTTTTTTCAAGGAAAATGCCGACATCATAAACTGGTTCTGTAACCTTATGGAAAGTGTGAAATATCACCTATCATCATCAACTGGAAAAATGAGTCAAATTTAAGTATGTGTAAATAATGAACTGAACACGTAGGAATAAGTCATCACTTCACCATTGCAAAAGTACAATATACAATGTATGTGGCAGGGCATGATGCACAGGGGACTTCATATATGCCTTGGTTTGTGCATCATGCCCTGCCACATACATTGGATAGACCAATAGAAGAATAAGTACCTGCCTGGATGAACACAAAAATGCAGTAAAAAGGGTGGAATATACTTCCTCACTAGTCCAACACATGAAAACCGTAGGTCATAGCATCGACTTCAATGGCACAAAAATCCTAGCCACTATAGAAAACCCCAGCCACAGAATTATCAGACAAGCCATAGAGATTGAAAAAAGACTTGAAAGCATGAATAGAAGAGATGATTCCACCAGACGGTCAATTATTTGGAAGCTTGCACTCACAAACAAAAAAATCTCCACACCCCAAGCCAGGCAAACACCTAGGCACAAACAGATCCCCCCTGATAACTCCAGCTCAAACATACCCCAACCAGGCACCCAGATGAAACCTAGCTTCTTAGTAAATGATAGCCACCCGTTTTCTCGCAGCCAAGCCACACTAAAAGCCTCCAATATAGGAACACAATGTTGCCAGCCAATCAAGACAAAAAAAAGCCACAAAACAGACAGAAGATATTAGAAATACCAATCAAGCAAAACACAGCAAACTCCAAGACCAATAAACACAGGCCAAGACTCCCAGCCAATCAGGATGAAGAAAAAACCATTCTAGCACAGCAGTAGGCTAGCCCCAAATTTAAAACAGAAACGGCTGTGACAGTCTGACTCACAGACGAACACAATACAGAAGCCTGATGATGGCAGATGAGATTCTGCCGAAATGTTGCTACAACTTTAAAAGCACAACTATAATGACGTGGGAAAATACCCAAACAAAGCTGAATACCATACATGTAAGTACCCGTGAAAATTTAAGAAAACATATCTCTATCTATCTATCTATCTATCTATCTATCTATCTATCTATCTATCTATCTATCTAGGTCTAGATGTGTTCGGGTCTTTTCTTGTGTAAGATTAAGAGTGTCTTGGTGACATTTTGGCAAGGTCCCACCTGCCATCCTCAGGCTGGTGCTTTCGGCTTCGTGCCAGTGCAAGCAGTGTAAGACTGCTTGCACTGGAACGAAGCCGAAAGCACGGATGGCGAGTCAGACCTTGCCGAAATGTCACTACTCTTAATCTTACATGGAAAAAGACCCGAACACACCTAGACCTACATACCTGGACCCATGAAAATCTACGAATATATATATACATATATATATATATATATATGTTTTCTGAGGTTCTCGTGGGTATTTGTATGTGGATCTTTGGTTATTCGGGTTTTCTCCCGTGTAAGATTGGAAGTATCTAGGCAATGTTTCGATGAAGTCCCATTCATCATCTTCAGGCTTGTGTCTTCAGCTCTGTGCTTCTCAGAGTAATCACTCTGAGAAGCACAGAGCTGAAGACACAAGCCTGAAAATGATGCATGAGACTTCGAAAAGTTGCCTAGATACTTCCATCTTATGTGGGAGAAAACCCGAATAACCAAAGATATACACACACACACACATATCAAAACTTATCAGGAAGAACATGTAGGAGAGGGGTGTCAAACTTGCATCATCAAGGCATTGTCATGTGACAAATAGGGACTTCCCCCCTTTGCTAAACCGAGCAGGGGTGGGGACAGAATATGACACATCTGGCCCATGGGCCACAAGTTTGACCCCCCTGATTTAGGATTTAAAAATATGCTTTGGTAAATTGTTGTGTTGGTATTTTGAAAAAAAAGAATTTTAATATTAATTCTATGGACAATCCCTTCTTTTTAAAACTTATAAAGGTCCCCTTCTTTTCTCTTGTTTTCTACTTTATTTTTGACAATTTGCCATTGTATTTCATGGAGTTTTCAGGTTCATATAAAACAGATTTTGAAAGTATCACTTTCTTACAGTCATTTTAACCTGCATTCTTCTGTCCTTGAATTGGTTGAAAAGTATATATTGAGATGATTTGCATTGTCCTCCACTGATGAGGTATAATGTACTGAGCAGTGAGGTCAGACAGTGAAATTGTCCTTACACATATGATATGGGATAGTTTAGGGTTGGGATGGGTGGATTCCTTGGCTTCAATTAATCTTCATATGGGATGAAGAGGAGCTGGAGAGCTCTGGGTACTTTCACTAGCTCTCCCCTTTCCCTTTTTCATTGAATCCATGCAACCAATCTTGAGTATATAATAGCTGTGCATAAAACACAAAAAAACCCCCCATGTCTTGTGAGTTGGGATAGTTCCATCACAAAGAACTTCTTCCAGATCACCTTATATGCTGAACCCATCAGCTGGTTTATTCATTGATATTTTTGACATAGGATTATAGGACTATAGGTCCTGGGAAGTTCACAGTCCTATGGTAAAAACAAAACAGGGCAAAACAAAAACTGGCAGAGAGTTCTACTCTGCTCAAGCCTATTTTCTTGCAATGTAAACCAATATTTTTGTAAAGAGCAGTTTTTGGTGAAATGACAGATCAATATGCATTTTAAAAAATCAATTAAAAATGTCATTCTTCAGGGCGACCAATATTCCTTTCTCAGGACAAGCAACTTCTTCTAGTACAAGAGATGTGGTCTCAATAAGTACATAGATAATAGATAATCAGAGTTGGATCTAGTCCAACCCCCATCTAAGCAGGAGACCCTACACCATTTCTGACAAATGGTGGTCCACTCTCTTCTTGAAGGTCTCAAGTGATGATGCTCCCACAACTTCTGAGGGAAAGCTGTTCCACTGGTTGATTGTTCTCACTGTCAGAAAGTTTCTCCTTATTTCCAGGTTAAATCTCTCCTTGTTCAGTTTCCATCCATTATTCCTTGTCTGGCCTACAGGCGCTTTAGAAAATAACTTGACCCCTTCTTCTCTGTGGCAGCCCCTCAAATATTGGAACACTGTTATCATATCTCCCCTGGTCCTTTTCTTCACTAGACTAGCCATGCCCAGTTCTTGTAATCGTTCTTCATATATTTTAGTCTCCAGTCTCCTAATCGTTCTGGTTGCTCTTCTCTGTACTTTTTCTAGAACCTCAGCTTCTTTTTTATACCAAAACTGGATGCAGTACTTTAGGTACTTTGATACAACTTAGGATCCCATTAGGTTTTTTGGCTGCTGTTGCACACTGCTTGCTCATATTTAGCATGATGATGTATCTCTTCAAAATGGTTAATAAGGCAACTACATGCTGTGGGTAGAGTAACATGCAGATAAGGGATGTATATGGCTTGAAGCTGTAGCCCAGCCCATCATTATTTTTAAAGGGAAATGAGGAAAAACTCAACATTCCAAATATCTCACCAGCCTCCAAGGTTTGGAGGAGAAGCACTACAGTTTGCAACATTTTATTGCAGCCCTGATTTGTGGTATATTTATTTATAATTATTTTCATAACTTATGAATGCATATAATAGAATAACAGAGTTGGAAGGGTCCTTGGAGGTCTTCTAGTCCAATCCTCTTCTCAGACAGGAAAGTCTATATCATTTCAGACAAATGGCTGTCCGATCTCTTCTTAAAAACCTCCAATGATGGAGCATTCACAATTTCTGGAGTCAAGTTATTCCACTGATTAATTGTTCTGTCAGGAAAGTTTCTGTTAGGAAAGAATAGGTTGACCCCCACTTCTTTGTGGCAGTCCCTTAGATATTGGAACATGGCCATCATGTCACCCCCTAGTCCTTCTTTTTATTATACATATTTATTTCCATTAAGCCTATTCATTTCACATGCCAATATGCTGTCCCAGTTTTCAGCTGTTCTGGATTGGTGTATATTGGAGCATGGGGGGTGGGGGGAACAGGTCTGATAAGTGCAAAAGCTTTGTTATTCATTTCTACATCAAGGTAAATTCCTTGTACAATCCAATTAAGCATTTAAATAAGTATTAAAGGAAATCTTATGGCTTGATCTATAGCTTTAATGGACTAGCAGAACTCATGTTCAGCTGGGGGACAATTGTTTCCACAATTCTGAAAAGAGGAAATGCTATGTTCAACTAAAAAAAAAAAAAACCCTTTATTGCTACAAAATATCCCTTTTTGGAGATACTGTAATAGTTACTGAAATAGTTGAGAATAAAACAAATTTCAACTGGGAAATTTCTGAACCTCTTCCTCTTCTCCCCACCCCAAAGAATGCTGTGAAGCAAGACCATGCCAGGAACTCAAAGCATTGTTACCATTAGCTGCAGTACTAAAAAGAATAACATTATTTAACAATATTTGATAAAATATGTGTTTTGATCTGATTACCCTGAAGAAATAACCAGTTTGCAGACAATTTGATTACTAAACAACTTCTTTCATTATACTGATTTTTTTTTGTAATGGAAGAATAAGATAGGCTCTCCTATATATTTTTATATTGATCTCATTTCTTAGTATTAATTCTTTGATAGTCAACATGGCATCTTGCACATATTACCCAGAGGAAGCTATCAGTAGACTCCACAGCATTTCAAATTTGTATAAATGGGACTCTCACATAACAGCCCAATAATTATGGAATATTGTCTGTTGAGTAAAGATGGAAAGAAGAACCTGGTTATCTGGCTTATTCAAACCCAGAAAAGGAATCCTCCACATTACAGCTTTTATTACAGATCCCACTTATAATTTTGTTGTGTTGACAAATGTGTCACTGGCCCAGAGTCACCCAAGTGTTTTTGTGGCTAAGACAGGACCAGAATGCACATCCTCTGAATTTCTTGCCTGGTGCCTTAATTACTACACCAAATTGCTTCCTCTTTGTCATTTATAAGGATGGAATGCATCCTTCTACTACTTAAACAGTTTTGTCAGTAATATATAAATGAGATGTGATTTTGCCTTACTCCAATATCCCTCAACACCAACATCCTTAGAATTTTCTTCTGACGATTAAAGTAAGAATTTTAAAACAATATTTTGAAATATGAAGATGTTTAGAGGAGGAAGACCAGCAATCAGAGTGCCTGTGCAAGGTTCAGCAGTATATATTCTGCTGAAAATATTTATGTAAATGTAGACTTATAGTTGACAACCAACCTTTGGAAGTCCAATCCTTTACTTTTTCCTGATGCATATGCATTCCAACGAAAAATGTTTTTGGGTGTGGGTGTGTGCGCGCGCATGTGTGTATTACATTTCTGCTATAAAGATATAGAAAAGAAGCCAGTAATAGGACAACAAAATTGATTGTATCATCTCTTTTGTCTGTATAAATGTTTTTAATATGTCTATAAACCACATGGTGCAGGAAGACAACTAAGAGTAAACTGTTTATACATTTTGATCAGATATTAATTTAACATACTAGACAATCTAAGAGGAAGGACCAACAATTAAACATGAAAAACACAATAAATGTTGATGGAAAATTCATTAAATGCATCCTTTAAAGAGGATTAAATAGATTCTTGAAGGATAAGGATATAATAGCTACCTGTTGTGTTCTATTTCTGTCTGTCTGTGTCTATCTATCTATCTATCTATCTATCTATCTATCTATCTATCTATCTATTTTTATCTACTGTCTGTCTCAGTCTCTCTGTCAATCATATGGCATAACAGAATATAGCATTAATGCATACAAAATCTCAAAAACAGCATATAAAATGTGTATCAAAAATAAAAGATCAGATCACTGATATTTTTTTAAAAACACACAATATAACTGATGAGTAAAATTATGAATAGAATTGCATTATGTATGAGCAGTTACTGGGATGTCTAAACTTATGACTCTATATCTAGATCATTTAGCTTTTGGATAACAGTGCTCTCAAGATGATGTATTTCATGCAAGGATCCAGGGAACCTTCTAATGCAGCATTCTATTGCAATATGAAGTTTGCA
The DNA here is from genome assembly GCA_033807585.1 of Hydrophis major. Classification (NCBI taxonomy): domain Eukaryota; kingdom Metazoa; phylum Chordata; class Lepidosauria; order Squamata; family Elapidae; genus Hydrophis; species Hydrophis major. Next base: position 232,910,141 of record CM066330.1, on the reverse strand, counting down.
GGATATTCCCACAATCACAATCAGGATTATCAAACTATCCATCTCCATCTAACTATATCTATCTACAGCATATCCCCCCCATCTCCTTCTCTCTCCATCTGTGGTGGTCTCCCATGGAAAGAATGAGACACAAGCGTGTGTTCTCAGGATGGGAGCCCAGAATAAATTCCAGTGCTTTCTTTGATTGAGATTTTAGTATAGAGTAAGCAAAATTACATTGTGGATTACAAGTTACATTGTGGATTACAAGTTACATTGTGGATTACAATAATTAGAAATAGTACAGACTTGTTTGCAGTTGTCTGAGCTGCTTAATTGTTTCTGGTGTTTGCTTTTAATTTCCTTGCATTATCTCAGTGACCTTTAGGCAGACATGTATGTATAAAGCATTAGATTAATCATTACTTGAGCCCAATGCCAAAGTTTATTATTCCCACATCCATCCATCCATCTATCACAATATAATCCAACTAGCGGACAGAGTAATTGGGAGAGCACTATTGGGATCATATTCTCAGGTTTGCAACAATGGGAAAAATATGGTGACTGATTTTCTAACAAAAGAAAAGGTTCAGAATTTCTAAAAGAACAGTAGTTTCATAATTCAGAAGCATGGAACATTTTGTGCAAAAATATTCTTATTTTAATTGATGTTTGATATTTAAACTCTACTTTTTCATTTTTAAAATAATGATCACATTCATTTTGATAATTTTTCCAATGGGAAGACAGTGCATTCGAAATATTGAATTTGCTATATGCAGTTTAAAAAACATTACGATGAGTTAATGTAGTATAAATGTTAGGCAGAAAAGATCTAAATCAAATCATTACTCAGCCATGAACCTCTCTGGGTGATTTTGGGCCAGTCCTTCCCTCAACCTACTTTTTAGCATTTAATTGTGAAGCTAAACTGAGGGCAACACCCATATATGCCACTTTGTACATCATGAAGCACGGTAGGATAATAATGGAAAAATAAATCACACATAAAAAAACATATGTGGTATAATTTTTAGTTGTGTTTTTAACTTATGTATTGGACATATTCTAAGCTACATAGAATCTCTTTTGAAGTTGGATGGGATTAATAAAGCCAATAAAAAAAAAAAACAAATACAAATTCCCTATTCCAATCTTCTGGAAAGTAGTGCAAGAATTCTCCCTATTGCTTACACAAAAAAGCTTCCCAATTGATTGTGTTCTTTTAGTTTCCATCTATCTTCCTATCTTATGAACATAAGCTTCTTAGGACATGGATTCATCATCAGCAAAGTATATGTAGGACCCTGGCAGAAAATTGATACCGCTTCACAGAATCCAAGATCCTTAAAGTGTGTCTTTTCTGTGCAGGAATCTCTCGTTATTAGCAAAGTAGGCCTGTGTAAGCAAGTCAGCCTGTGGCAAAGGAGTTATATATCTTATGTTGGGTGGTTTCTGTGGTGCAATAGATTGTTAAGCAAGGCTTACCCTCTGGCAGTCCTTGCTCAAATCTAGGTCATGTTGTAAGTAAAACAAGTCTGCAAAGTTCAGACAAAAGGCTACCCTGCAATGTGGTTTTATGATGCACAAGCTTAAATGTCTTCTTTATTTTTTACTTTTATTTTTTGAAAAAAAAACAAAAACGATAAGAGTCGCGACAAGGAGACATGGAATGTCTCCATCTTTCATGCATCAAACTGGATGGAAGGAGGGCATGATATAACCTTAATGATCTAGATGATGTAAGTTAAATTGAATATCTGATCTTTCCACATATGCACAGCCTTTTCAAATCTCTCAGTACAAACATTGTAAGAGTAATTAGCATACATTTGTTAACTTCTTTTAACATTTGAAAGTTTTATATTTGATGCTGAGAGCCAGTTCATATCTAATGCTTTCCATCTTCAAGTTGCAATATTCTCCACAACTTTTATCTTAGGGGTGGTTGTATTTGGCTGTTTGGCCATTGGTCTCTCATCACTTAGTTGCTCAATTCTTGAAAACTTGTCAGCCAAATGTGTAAGATCTTTCTGTTGGCAACTATTAAGTTTGATAAGTGATTAAGCCATGGCATTATTAATATTAGTAAACTCTTACAATAGCCAAATACATATCTGTTGATGCCTTATTTGGATCATACTTCTGACTTAAAGCAGTATCAGGTAGATCTTGGTCAATTTTAATTTTGCATAATTAAATAAATCAATTGAAATACAGGTGACAATGAATTAAAAAGCTTACATCAATCACTTTTGGTGCAATTTTCTGACAATATACACATGGTTATCTCAATATACACTTTAAAGAAGTGTGTATTTTGTTTTAACATATAATTGTTTGGGTGGCATATAAATTTAATAAACAAATTCATTTATGTATAAATTTAGAAAATTTGAGTATGGCAAGTTAGAATTCAGATGACAAAAAACAACAATTTGATTCATTTGGTGTACCAAGATTCTTGAAGCTAACTATATCTACTTCTATCACTATGGATATGAAATTATTGGGAATTACATAAAGGACATGCTGCAAATAGCTATTAGTCATATGGTTTATATAGAACAAACCTATTCAAAAAACAACAGAGTATAAGCTGCTGTGAGGTAATTTCTGGAAGAGATTATTACTTTCAGACCCTGTTTGTGAGTGTCCCAGAAGTATCCGATTAGTCACTGTGAGAGAGCAAGATGGCAAATCAACATTTAAGCTAAACCTTCACATTTAACATTTTTCCCAAAGCCACCATGAATTCTGCTGAAAAGGAAAGACATATATGGTAGACAGGGAAACAAATATATAACTGCGTACCAGTTGAATTGGGAACTTCAGGCCAGGGATTACATTGTTAATCTTGGAACTAGATGCTAGTATGAAGTTCTACATCTGCTTCTCGTCATTCTGAATGCTTTTAAATTCTAAATGGAAGGTAGGGACACTTAAAGAATAGGAAAGTTTGTGAGTTTTATGTTACCAATTTTCTAATCTTATGATCATATTTATGCTTTGGCCCTGGTGGTTTCAGTTCTTGTTGAAAACACGCACACACATAATTATGCATATTTTCTTGCGCATTTCTTAGTTATGGAAACTTTGCTATGGAAATTGCAGCCTTTGAAGGTTTATCAAGCATTGTTATAAGTTCAATTTCACTAATCACTTGAGACACACCTGTTCATCCAGGTGTTTGGAATCTTCTGATAGACTTGCTGCTGTAGATTTTGATTGCATAAGATTTTAATATAGTTTTGATGGTTTATTGTTTGATAATGTGTTACTTTAAACTGTTGATGTTTTCTATATATTTTGTTTATGAACCAGTTCTGTATTCCTCATTGAAGAGTAATATATTTGTTGAAAGATGATCATCTGAACATTCTGATCAGTTCGATGTCAATCTCAGTTCTTAGAGCCACCAATCAAAATATATTGCATGGTTATTCTAGCTTTTCATATTTAAAGGCAGTTTGAGAAAAGTAAAGACTGAGATAGAAATGTTAGATAAGCATGAGAAAGTTCTATAAGGTGGTATTATCTGGATCTCTTATAAATATTTTATATATAAGGAACAATGAATGAGGCAGGGCAAAGCCTTGCCTTAAGCACCTTTGATGTCCCCGGACAGGTCATTTTTTCAGCTTCACTTCCCCATCTGAACATATAAATGAGCTGAATAGTCTCAACCTTGTTGATGATCCAAACTCTGTCAAGGGTCTTGGAGTACTCATCTCAAATGACCTAAGTGATAGAGCCCATTGTAACTACATAGCCAAAAAGGTGTTAAGAGTTGTTAACCTTATCTTACATAGCTTTTTCTCTGGTAATATCACACTAATAGAGCATACAAAACATTTGCTAGACCAATACTCGAATACAGCTCATCAGTCTGGAATCCACATTACGTATCTGATATTAACACAGTTGAGAAAGTCCACAAGAAGAGTTCTCCACTCCTCAACTCATTGCAGAATATCTTATGCCACCAGAATTGAAATTCTAGACCTAGAAAACCTAGAACTACACCGCCTTCAGTCCGTTCTAAGTATAGTATATAAAATCATACATTGCAATGTCCTACCTGTCAATGACCACTTCAGCTTCAAACATAAAAACACAAGAGCAAACAATAGATACAAGCTCAAGGTTAATCGCACCAAACTTGATTGCAGGAAATATGACTTCAGCAACAGAGTGGTCAATGTCTGGAATATTCTACCTGACTCTGTGGTTTTTTTTCCCCAAACCCCAAAAACTTTAACCTTAGACTGTCCACTATTGTCTTCACCCCTTTCCTAAGAGGTCTGTAGGGGGTGTGCATAAGTGAACCAACGTGCCTTCCATCCCTGTCCTATTGTTTCTTTTATATATTTTTTTATTTTTCTTATATGTATCCATGTATTCATAACTATGTTTTTACTTATACCTATTATCTTGTAAGCAACTGACAAATAAAAATAAAATAAATAAAATAAAATAAAAATGGTACTGCTCAATCTCAGCAGGATGAGTTTAAACAGAATACAATATGCAGGAATAATAGAAAAAATAATGTTATTTGTGTGTGTTATGTATGCATACATACACATATACATTTGCTTGCTATTCTCTTTCAAGGGATGGAGTATTATTCAGTTAGAAGAAAGAGGGTAAGAGTAAGGAAAAGAAAATAAAGCTGTGTGATAAGAAAAGGTATGTAAGATATAACAAAAGCTACATAAATATAGCTAAATCTACCATTCCATGTCTAATTTTAATTTTAGTAGAATGAAATTATGTTGAGCCTGACCTGATTTTAGATTGGCTTTTTGAAAGGCCTTTAATATCTGGCTATTCTCTGAGATATAAGGGTTAGGAATTGGTGAATTATTGTTATTAATATTCATGATTATTCTTTCAGCTGCCATTCTTTTTATTTCTGTTTGTGTTATTATTTTCTATTATTATACTGATGTGCTCTGTTTACTGCTCAGAGTCATTTATGACCCACTTATGTGTGGCCATAAATTGAATAAAGCAAACTTTAAATCAATAAATAACCCCCCTCCCCCTTATTCCATAATGCCTTCTCTTCCAATAAGTCTCCTCCTTGACATAATATTTTTCTGGGGTAATCCATTCTTCCCTACTTTTTTCCTCAGGGTTTTGTTTTCCTGTCACAAAAAAATTCTTCTGTTTCAGTCTCATTCCCAATTAAATCTCTTATATACTTCTCCCACTGAACCTATGACCCTCCTTCCTCATGTTAATCTTCCTATCTCCTTGTTGCTACCTGGATTGAACAATCTCATTGGTGGAGCACCTCTTATCCAGAGGACCTGAGAATTCTGAACCAGTCTCCTACTGATGTTTTTTAGCCCCTTCTCATTGAGTTGATTCTTATCTCTAGCAAATTTTTCAGTGGTTGATCCCTTTTGGAGCCTACTACACAGTTTATTTGTAGAATCCAATGGCTTCACATGCAACTGTTCTTTTCTCTGTCAAACACAACTGTTTTGGTCTTTGATACATTATTTTATTTATTTATTTTGATTTGTCAATCGCTTACAAGATAATAGGTATAAGTATATGCATAGTTATGAATACATGAAATGGGTACATATAAGAAAAATAAAAGAAACAATAGGACAGGGACAGTAGGCATGTTGGTGTGCTTATGCACGCCCCCTACAGACCTCTTAGGAAAGGGGTGAGGTCAATAGTAGAAAGTCTAAAGTTAAAGTTTTTGGGGTTTGGGGAAGAAACCACAGAGTCAGACACTGACCATTTTAACTGGAACTTTGCAACTAAATATTAACCCCAAGAAGAGAAAGTGAAAAAAGAAGAAAGTGTCAAAAGAAACAGCTTGTGTGTATTTGGATTGTTTGGTGACTTTGGAAGTTTTCGAAATTATATTTGAATGACTAAAAACAATTGGGTGGTTGTTGTTTTTTTCTTTTAAAAAAAAACCTCTACAATGACATCACTTCTGGATGAACTGAAAATCGAATTTAAAAAATATAAAGAGGAGGAACAAGAAGGGAAGGGCTCCTTTGACTCCATTTTTCAATTCTTAGAAATGGCAATCGGTATCTACAAGAAACAACAAGAAAAGACTGCACAACAAGAAGATTGGGACAAAGAAGAAGCCATTTTTAATGAACATAACTCTATCTGGGTAAGAAAAGGGGGGGGAGAATGGAGAATTTAAGATTAAAAAAAAACAGCCAAAAAAGGGGAAAAAATGTGAAAAATAGATATAATTTTGGAAAGCAACAAAAAAGGCGAATACAGAGGAGGGAAATGGAGGTAGAGAGACAGAGGGGTAAAAAGGGGAGAGAGAAGAAGAAAGGGAAGGAAGGGAAGAGAAGTTACAAGGTCTGGAGCAAGATGTAAAGAAACAAGACTTATTCAGTGATAATGGGTGAAAATTTAACTGAAAAAGGGATTCTGTAAAGGTACATAAGATTGTATTATATTTGTAATAGAAATAATGTTAGAAAATTGGAAACAACACATGATTAAAAAGTGGAATAAAATAGTCAGTGTAATTTAGTGAAACTTTTGTGAATAAAATAAATGAAATGAAATAAATGAGAGAATTGAACTAGGAAGGAATGGGAACATTTTAACTACTCAATGTTTTATAAAATATAAGTGAAGTGGGGGGGGGAGAGTAATTATGAAAAGTTTATAAGTGTTCCCATAGAAGTATGATACTAATTTGAAAAGTAATAAGTAAAATGTTTAAGATTTAAATGAATAATGATAGAATTGAATTGATATGGATTGTTATTTTAATTATGTTGTATATTTATAATTTTTTCTTTTTTAAAAATATATTGTGTAGTTTTAGAATGTACCAAGCAGAATCCTAACGGAAGTTATGTATCATATTAAGTGTTATAATTTTAAGGGAAAGATATAAAGGTGTCATACTCCAATCAGTGATCACAGGAGAAATTTTGCTTAATGAGAAAAGATAATAGACAGCTGAAACAGGACAGACAAAGAATATAAGCATGATGATTTGAATTGAGATGAAATAAATTAAATAAAATTTAAAAAGTTGAAAGAGGGGAGAAGTTATATAGAAAATGTAGAATGGTAATAAGATGGTAATAAGATATGGAATGGAATATAAAAATGAGCATGAACTTGAATTTGTGTCTGCACAAAGAAATGTAACCCAGGATCAGGCTGCTTTCAAAAAAGATGTTTTATATTTCTATGTTTTATGTTTTGTTTGTTTATGTTTGTTTTTAAAAATCAATAAAATTTTCAAAAAAAAAATAGTAGAAAGTCTAAAGTTAAAGTTTTTGGGGTTTGGGGAAGAAACCACAGAGTCAGTATTCCAGACATTGACCACTCTGTTGCTGAAGTCATATTTCCTGCGATCAAGTTTGGTGCGGTTAACCTTGAGTTTGTATCTATTGTTTGCTCTTGTGTTTTTATGTTTGAAGCTGAAGTATTCATTGACAGGTAGGACATTCCAATGTATGATTTTATATACCATGCTTAGATCAGACCAAAGACAGCGTAATTCAAGGTTTTCTAGGTCTAGAATTTTACGTCTGGTGGCATAAGGTATTCTGCAACGAGTAGAGGGGTGGAGAACTCTTCTTGTGAAATATTTCTGGACTTTCTCAACTGTGCTAATATCAGAAACGTAATGTGGGCTCCAGACTGATGAGCTGTATTCGAGTATTGGTCTAGCAAATGTTTTGTATGCTCTAGTTAGTAATGTGATATTACCAGAGAAAAAGCCACATAGGATTAGGTTAACAACTCTTAATGCCTTTTTGGCTATGTAGTTACAGTGGGCTCTAGCACTTAGATAATTAGAGATGAGTATTCCAAGGTCCTTTGCAGAGCTTGGATCATCAATAAGATCTTGACTATTCAGCTTGTATTTTATTTTCTGATTTTTTTTTGCCAATATATAAGACAGAGCATTTATTTGTTGAGATTTGAAGTTGCCATTTGTTTGATCTTTCTGATACATAGTCAAGATCTTTTTAAAGAGTAGCAGTATTGTCTGTGGTATTGAACAGCTTTAAATCATCAGCGAAAAGAACGCAGTTGCTCTAAATATGATCACAGAGGTCATTTATGTAGAGTATGAAGAGAGTTGGTCCTAGAACACTGCCTTGGGGGACACCACTATTGACAGGTACATTAATTTTTAGATCTATTCTCCATCAAAAGACTCTCTATTCTCCATCATAAGACTCTCTGCAAATCATTTGGATGGATGTTTAGTCAGTAGCATGGCCTTATTTACATTAAAAAGCACACATACATTTGTATTTCCAACTAATACCCCAAATGTCACTTTAAGTATTCCTTAAACATTTATGTGTATATTAAATTATCAATGGGTTAACACGCATCATTGTCTCACCTCTTTTTCATCATCAAACCGTTTCCTAAGCATTCTATTTATTCCCACACATACTTTACTTTCAGTATATAGCACCATTATCATATTGAACAATCAGTCTTCAACTCTGTATTCATGCAAATGTTTTCACAATTCATATCTGTCCACATTATCTTTTGCTTTTTCAAAGGATAATATGGACAATATGTATAATAAACCTTCTCAAATTCATATGGTATTAATTTCTTTCTGTGGTTTCACCATTACTTCCAAGTAAAAATAGGACTTGTATTGTGCTTATATGTAAGTATATACCAAATAAAATTACTGAATACTACCACTAAATAAGGATGTATAAGAATGGAATTTGAAATGCTGTCATTTTTTACAGTTATTGAGCGTTTAAAAGAAGTATACATCTGAATTTTTGTAATACTAATCCATTGTGATTCACATGAATGCTTAAATTATATGCAACAATATTAATATCATTGATGGTTTGTAATCAGTTTTCAGTTTGTGTTCAGAATAACCTACAGCTTCCCTGAAATACATTTCATTATTCACCCCCCAACATTAATTTCAAGCAACAAGCATCTGGTTTGCAAATCATCCAATCTATTGTAGTTCAGACATGCCTGGTATACAACACACCCAATTTACTGGCACCTGTTTGGCAGTGTCTATCTATTCAGTAGGCACATGAAATGGGGGAGGGGGAAAGAATTGATTAAAGTACTTTTAAGTAAGAGAGTGATCAGGACAGCCACAATACCTTTTTCAAGACCATTTATAATTTCCTCAATGTTGTTTTAAAAGTCTTCAGATTTTGTAAGCCTATTCAGCCATTTACTTGTCATTGTAAACTACACTGAAATCTTGGAGTAAGCTTATCCCACTGGGGACAGAGAGAAAGGTGGTAGGATCTGAAAGGTACAAAGAATCAGTAAAGAGCTGGAAGGGAGGTTAGCCACCCCATAGATCTGCCCACAGGTCTTAAAAAAACAACAACAATTGACTCAATTCTCATTGTTGAAGTAAGAGTTCAATCCTAATCCAGTCATTTTCTGTACAGTGATCTAGGGATGAGTGCAATTTGTCTTTGAATTTATCAGCATTTCTGAATTGGGAAACAGGAATATCCTCAGCAAGTCAATATGTCATCAAAATAACAAAGCAAGTGCCACAATGTGTAGGTAATCTCTACTCTTATATATTTATGCATGATATCACAACACAGACACATTGTGACATTTGTTTTGGCATTTTTTACCCTCCCCCTCACCCATAAGATGACATAACATTGTTTTCCTAAGCAAGCTAAATAGGCAAGTGTTTAATTGAAGTAGAATTGTCCAGTTTCCATAGAGAATAAATAGGATTTTGACTACAAGCTGCATCCCTGAGAAGATCAAGCCATTAAGCCGTGGCTATTTTTTGTATGAAATGTGAAATTACTTGTACACAGAAAGAGAAAAGAAGAGAAAATTAACATAACATTTCAATAATCCTCAAAGCATTTTCCTCATGACCATGTTAACATCATTCAGTGGACTCTATTCTGTCTGAGTTGTAAGGCTGGTGCTGTCCATATCATTTTAATGTGGGATCAATTAAAGGTAGTAACAGTTGGACTCATATGACTATATGTTTCTCTTCTCATTTTGTATGATCTTTCAAAAAAAAAAACCCTACTATGACTGTGGGAAAGTGCCTAGTGTGGAGGCTTTAGCCATCTTTCAAGGTGCCGAAGTAATACTGGTAACCAGTATAGAAATTCTCCATGCCTTTAACTTGGCTTATGAACATGAATCAAATGTCCCCCCCCCCCCCCCACGCCAGAAAAACAGATTCCATGTTCCAAAAATAATGTAGCTGACAGATCAGTGGAGCAGTGTAAAAGTATAGGATGAAGTGGGAGAAAGATCATTCTATGCATCAAGAGAACTCCATCCATGATGCATTTGTGAGAGTGGATTGTTACATTTTATGGAATTTTGTGAGCTGGTTGACAGCAGATGTGAGGCTTGATGCCCAGTGCACTAATCAGCTCTTCTGTAGCTAGTGGTGAGGCACAGCAACGGCAATGGAACTGCTACAGTCAGATCTTGTTTAAGAACCAATCTAGTGCTCCACAGAAGAAGAGTAAATCTGTATACAATATATACATAATGCCTCAGTGGCAATTTTCTAAAACACCATTCAGATGTTATATGTCCAGGTGTTAGTCTCTCCTGAAGCCAGTTCATAATGATCAAGCAGAACAGTGCTCAACCCCCAGAGTGGAAGATATGTTGCTGCTGCAGCTCCAAATAGCTGGCAAAACTCCTGTCCTGGCTTTGTCATCACCATAATAAATGAGGTATCATAAATAGCACATATGTCAATGTGATGTGCTGAAAGTAGGATGGAAGCACTGCTTTAAATCTAGAACAGCTAAGATAAACATATGGCTAGCTTTGCAGTAAACTAGGTTGGAACAAGGGCAACATCCTACAGAGCTATCCTTCATAAACAGTTAGGAAGGCATTTCATGAAATGATTAAGAGGATGTGAGGATAACTCCACAGCTTATTCTTCTACCACATATGTCTGATTTTGCTATATTCATTGTTGCTGATTCTGCTGACAGTGTTATTAGGTTTCTCTACACCTCCAGTCATTATTCACTTTTTTATTTAAAATTACATTCCTGGCTATATGTCATGCTTTATTTTTTTTAACATGTAATGTTAAAAAAAAACAATTGTAAAACTATTCCAGAGCTTTCAGTGAAAGACAAAGACATAGCGGACATCAGACATTCATGCCAGTTGATACTTCCATAGTTTTTCAGAATTTGGCTAAAGAATAAAATGGTTTCAACTGAGCAATGATAATAAAATATATATTATAGTTACTTTTGTCCACATGCCTTATTTTTTTGGGTAAGCAATTAAGGAGAAATTGAGGGCTTCCAACTAGTTACCTATGAGTGTATGGTTTATAATGTACCTCTATGTGACTGAATTTAAACATGCTATTGCTGCTGTCAGATTGAGGATGACTGTAGATAATTGTCTTCAACCATAAATTCTGGTTTCTCTTTAGATTATATAAATCTTTCACCTTCTAATTATGATTGGTCTTCAATAAGGTGGGTAATTATTGCTAGAGTAACATCCATATCTATTGTTATCATATCATATCATATCATATCATATCATATCATATCATATCAATCTATTACTTTGTTTTTCTACTTTCTTTTTTTTTCCTTTAAGAGTGCCAAGGATGATATTTTTCTTTAATGATCTTTCTCTTAGCATGATATATCACATATGAACATTATCCTGTTTGATGTTTCATTTCAAGTTTCTAAGAGAAATTGAGAAGCTTGATTTCCTCCAAGACTTACTGATTTGTATGGACAGTCTATAGCACCTATAAGACCAGGCATTTTCTTATATAGATATCCCTGTATAACGCCCAAGTTCCTTATTTAAGCCACCATGTTTCTCAGTCTGAATGAGTCTCAGAGACCGTCAGAGCTTAATCTTAATTCTTCAATTGTCTCCGATTTGAAGAATTATCCAATCTGAGCCTTATAGAATGCTGAAGAATCATAAGAAGGAAAATTAAAGGCTGTAAAGTTATTCATCAACAGGTATCATCTAGACAGCCAGGATCAACTGGTGTGTTGGTCACTCAGATGTTTCCCAATTATGGTGAGATATCATAAATTTGCATATTTATTATATATCAAATGTCTTGACACAATTAAATGCCTTGACACAATTAAATGCCTTGACACAATTAAATGCTTCTTGCCATATTGCATATGTGTATGTTTATGTGCAACATGTATTTTTCATGCAAATTCATAATATAAACTTGTTATTGAATCATTTGTGTCTTTTTTATGTTATGCTATTTCTCTTCCTTGATTAGCTATAAATGACTACTTTAAGTACGTGTTGTTTACAAAGCGCTGATATGAAATTAGACCTAGAATATTTTCAGGAAAAACTCAGTGGTAGGAAAAAGGGTGCTTAACATTTCCCTTTTCCAAAGAAGGAAGGAAGGCTTGATGGACAAAATAATGATTCAGCATGCTTCCTGATTGTCCTTAGCAGGTGTTCCTATGCATCTATAAACATTACAAGGAAAGCATGAACATCAGACACCTATGTTTATTTCTTTACACATTTATCCTTTAGCTTCCCTTCACCATAAACTAAACAGAATTTCAAGAGGCAAAGCATGACCAAATCAAAATCTGGTTCATATCAGCCATGATGACTGCATGTCTCATATACCTTTGGTTATACTGGGATATTTGCTTGGTATATCTATGCCCTGAGAAACCCAGCCAAGATAGTTTAAATGTTGTGAATATACTTCTAATGCTGTAAATCAAACAGTACTCAGTTGAAACAAATGAATGAAGCTTTTTCATTTTTAGCTTTTTTTAAATATACTTTCCCCCACCCCAAAGCTGATTGCTCATACCTGCTTATGCTACTCATAACATGAAAACAGCTTATTAAAAAGTTCAAGACAATTTTGTATGCCAAACTTATTCATATCCTTTTCCAGAAAGTTTGGAAAGAGAGGAGGAAAGGGAGGAATAAGAGAGAGGGAGAGAATAAGAAAGAGAAAGAAAGGTTGCATATGCAAGAGTAGTGAAATGTTGAGAAAGAAATATGCCCAAAACACCTCAAGTTAAGCACTTTAATGTATCATGTCTTTATTGAGACATTTGACATGTTTTCTCCAGCAATATCCCTCAAAAGATTTTGGAACATTGACATTTTTTTTCCTTTTCTAAAAGTTCTACTGGGAGTTTTAATTAAGGTTTTAGGAGAGCCAGAGGCAAAGCTTGCTTTAAATGGGAGTGAGGGTGGGAACTGGGAAGAACCTACACTGGAACATCTTTAAGACAGCCAACATTGCATTGTATTAATATTGATAAGTGATTCATTAATGAAGGTTGCCAAAAGGGTGGGAGCTTGGGAAGAGATATGTTTTCTTAAAAAAAAGAAAAAGCACCATGAAAGTTTTGCTTTGTTCAGGAAAATAATTTGGATCCACATCCAAATTAGGAAGGGTATGCTTTTGTTCAGCCTCATTTAAGGCCAACAGCACCATCTGAACAAATATTAAGCAAATTTTCACAGCCTTTAACCTGGTTATGATGCATGTCATCTTTTAATTAATGTTTTATGGCATTTCCTGGCACAGTTGTTGCTTGTTTTACCACATATCTGAAATTTGTTCCCAGTAGAGACCATCCCTATGTTTTATCCCATGCCAATTTAAATCTCTACTTGCTGCCTCTCCCTTTGACGGTGTTTATACATAAACTTCACCTCAGTTTCCTCTAACAGATTGCACAAACTCACTTAGTGCAATGAGAGAGATCTGTGCCAGACATAGAATTACAGAATAAGGGAGACTAAAGGCATGCAAATTCCACCACCTAGTTTTAAAATTTTAACAGAATGCCTGAATAAGAAGAGTGAATTCCTATAAACTTGGTAGACTTTGGGGGTTCTGAGTTGGAAAAATGTCAATATTTCTAAGGATGAAGAATGAAAACAATTCCTGTTCCTATATATAGAGCTTTCTTTGCTTTTATTTGACTAATTCATTAAACCATGGTTTGCTTAACCTTGGTTTACAAACTATCGTGGCACAATCCCTACAGATCCAAGCAACTATTTGGGTTAATTTGTAATGTAAATCTATCCTTTGTACTATATAGCTGAAAAAGTTTGATAATAACCATGCTTTCTTGCAACCACTTTGTTGCTAGGTAATATGTACTCGGAGTAGCTAATTAGGTTTACATTCTGAATTACTCCTGCTAGGGCATTTGAAGGCATGAGGAAGAAATTAATCAATCATGTATAATCCTCATATGAAATCTGCAATTCTACTTCATGCAAAATGCCTGTATAGGTAAAACTAATGTACAGCAAAATGAGAGACCTTGTTGTAATATCCTCTTTAATTTTCTTCAATTATTTTTGTTTGCCTGTTGGTTAAATATAAGAGAAGGCAGCCATTCTTGACTATCGGCATGTTTGCAAATTTGGGGGCCTCTTTTGGGTATTCTGTTAAAATGGTTCGTGGAAGTAAGAGGCCTCACAGATTCACAAATGGAGATTACATAATATTGAATTTCAAGGGAATTGGAAACATGCAGGAAGTTCTCAACTTATAACCATTCAGTTAGTGATCATTTGAAGTTAAAACAGCACAGAAATAAGGGACTTACGACTGATCCCCATAGTACTTTATCACTGTGGCAGCATCCCCATAGTCACAGGATCAAAATTTGGGTGCTTGGCATGTTTTTACAATGGTTGCAGCATCTTGGATCAAGTGTTCACCATTTGCCAGCTAACTTCCAGCAAGCAAAGTCAAAGGAGGACTTTGGATTCATATAATGACCATAAAATTCACTTAATGACCACAGTGATTTGCTGAACAATCATGGCAAAAAAGATTGCAAAATGTGGATGTGACTCACTTAACAAATACCTTGCTTAGCAATAGAAATTCAGCTCTAAGCCAAGGACTACCTATACTTATAATTTTGTCATTTTTAGTTGAATTGATTCTAAAAAGAGAAGGACTTTCCCCATTTCAGTATTACACTTTTTTGTCTTCTGTGTGTAAATCTATATGTTATAGTAGAAATATATGGGAGCCACTTGAGAGAACGTGATCTTCCAAACAGTAGAAAAGAAAGGCTTTCTAGAGACTAGCCCTCCTCTTATTTGTTTCCCGAAGCTTCACCAGAATGTTTACTTACCTTCATAAGTTAAATTTGGGCCCTGTGCAAACATTGGTTTTAGTAGCATTTTCTAAAAATGGTCTGATGATGAGTGTGGACGGAAGATCCTTGTGTGCCTCCTTTGAAGATTTAGATTTGAATTCTGCTTGGTGGCATTTTCTGGTTGACTCAGCTGCAAATGGGCACCTGAACTCTACAGTTAAATAAATTAAAAAGCATTCCTGTGGGCTGCTTATAAGGCCTTGCAAGAGGTTTTGTTTTTTGTTTTTTTTGCCTCTGCTGGGCATGTAATCCTCAACTTCACATTGGCAACATTTGCTGAAAGAGTTGAACTAGGGTGGAGGAAGACAATTTTGGATGCTAAATAATAATAATAATAATAATAATAATAATAATAATAATAATAATAATAATAATAATAATAATAATATGAGCAATCATAATTTAACTTGGGGCTGGCTAGTATTTTATTTTTATTTTTTAAAAAAACTCTTCTTTTTCTTTTGTAAAGTCCATATACTGGCTATTGTTTCTGTGATCTAGTATGGTTGTTATGAATTAGTATAAAGTCACATCTTCAAAGTAAGAGATGAAATAACAGAACAATATTTTCATAAAGAAAGCTCCATCAACCTGGGGAGAAAAGTATTGGGACCAAAAGAGGAAATGAGGATGGCAGTGCAGAAAGTGAGTTAATAGAGAGACAATTGGGCAAAATGAAAAAGCAGCAGCCAAATATGTTGGGGATGCAAAGGAGGAATAATGAGGGGTGAGTGGGTATGGCTGGGGTAGGTGTGGTCAGCTCGACATCATTCATGTCGGGAGTATCTGTGGTGGCCCCGAGTGGGGCTGGGGGGAACCATTGCCTCCAGTGGAGAAAGGTGATACCAGGGAGAGCCCAGCCCGGCCCTCGAGTTTCCAGGGCACCAGGACCCCACAGCTCAGCCAATATTTGGCTGAATTTCCATACCACATTGAGTTGGTGTGGTCCAATCCATTATATTGGGTCTAGCATGTTTTATGGACACAGCAATACTTCTATTTCTATTACATAACAGCCAAAGAAGGTGTGCTAGCTTGAAATATGATTAGAATGATAGCATTGGGAGGTGTTAATTTTCCACCCCCCATAGATGCTATATGACCTAGTTCCTAGCCTGCAAGAAGGTTTTCAATAAATTTGTTTAAAAGATAATGATTGAGTAATCATTGGGATATACTAAAATTATGTCTGTAATGATTCACTTATTACACTTTTCTCACCCATGCAGGTTATCATTTGGAATTTTGGTAAATGCAGAGGTAGGTAGCCTTCTTCATTCTGGAACTGCATTTTACCTTTGTACCCTGCTGAATGAGGTTAACTTTTAACTTGTTCAAACCATAATCTGATATACACCCATCTTTTACTTGTTCAGTTCCTCAAGACTACAGATATAATCACATTTTTTCCAAATGATTAACTAGATGCAGAAATAATCTCCACCCCC
This sequence comes from Hydrophis major, assembly GCA_033807585.1. NCBI lineage: Eukaryota > Metazoa > Chordata > Lepidosauria > Squamata > Elapidae > Hydrophis > Hydrophis major. The sequence goes on along the minus strand of CM066330.1, from coordinate 232,893,523 downwards.
TTTTGGCATTTATTTTCTATTGCATATATTTCTATGGAGATACTTGAATAAAAAAATGAGACTGCATTCTAATAAACATGTTTTGGGTTACATACACTGGCAGGAGTTCTAGCTAGATTGGTTGAGGAGATTAACACAGCCTTCCATCCTTCCGAGGTTGGTGAGAATCCAGATTATTGTGGGGCAAAATATTGACTCTGTAAAGTGCTTAGAGAGTTCTATGAAGTGGTATATAAGTCTAAGTCTTATTGCTAGTGATAAATTATATTTTTCCTTAACACCAAAACATCGCTAATAGTTCATTTCAAGCAAAAAAAAAGGATTTCTCCAGGCAAAAAGCTGTCTAAGTAACATAATTTATTCAAAATTAGTTCAGCAGTCATCCAGAAAAATGATTCCATTCAGTTTTCTTCAGGAACATCTGCATCAGTGAGGGCCATCCTAAAACTCAAAATGGTTGATATGAATCTACAACTGAAATCTAACCTTGTTTTTTAGGCATTGTGATGTAATACAATAAAAAGATGCAGGAATTTGATCATATAATTGTTTTTGACTTTTTAACATCTCCCCTTCTCATTGATATCCATGGCTTCCCCTCAAGGTTTATTTGATTAACAATGCAGACCTGAATATATCTATTCAAAAGATACAAGGAGTTGATTCCCACAGATTCAGTCGCGGAACAAAGTTTTGGCAGAATACAATATTGTGTTTGTTTTGCTTTACACTAGAATAGAATCTTTATAATGTGGACATTTTCTTGTCTAATTGAATAATCTTGTCTGACTGTTTAAAAATCACAATGTTCATGAAATGAAAGTATCCCAGGAGTCTGCTTTCTATAAAGATTAAATAAAATTATATTAAATTATATTAAAATAAATGTCATATATAAATATTTGAAGAGTATTGCATCAAATTTTCTAATATTGATTGTTATGTCTGTGCAGTGGGTACCAAGGAGAGACGAGACTAGAGGTAGTAACAACAGCTCTTTATTAGGAAGTCAGATACTGAGACAACAACCCTAGCCGCAGCAGCCCTTTCTATAGAGCTGGCTGCGGCTAGGCAGCCTATGACATGCTTTTGAGCTTGCCGCCCTTGGTTTTACCCAATCGCGGCAGCCCGAATACGAACCAATCAGGATTGCTTATTTTGTCCAATCACGGCCCGGCTTTTCTGGACCAATAGGAACACAGGCCTTCAAGCCTGCTAGTATGGAACATTGATGTTTCAATAATTGTTTGGTTTTAGAATCAATGAGTATTATAATGAATGCATCTCCAGAAATAAATGCTATCCAGTTTTTGCTTGCTGTTTTGTTTCTGCAATGAGTAATTTTGGTTGATCACTGAATGAGCAGAGTGAGAAGGCTTAACTATAAACCTGCTGAGGATTCAGCAGGATTTGATTTTGACTTTTCCTTTCCTTTCCCCTAGGAAAAAACAGGTGGCAAAGAGAAGAAGAGATGTTTGTCCTCTGGCTTGCACCAGAAATATTTGTAGCTCATTAAGAACAAGTGGGCCATACCATTTTAGGTCTTGTGTTCTTTCATTCCAACACCTTCCTCTCTTCCCTCACCTACTTCCCTAAAGTACTCCAGTTTGCTTTTGCATAGGTAGTACAGTTTTTGCTATGCTGATGTTGGCTATCATAGCTTGGACTTTGATATTAAATTACATTTGAACATTCAGTTAAATTCAGATGGAGTGAAACAAGAACTTAATCTGTGTCTACACAAAGAAAGAGCTATGGCAAGAAAAAGCTCTTAGGAAGTTTCTGTCAGTCAAAGCAAACAATTTAGGGTTAAAACAACCAATGGCCCAAGTCAAAGTGGAATGTTTCCATATATATTAGAATATCTGTTCTGGCCTGCAAAACTCCATAAGACCAATAGATGGCACAAAAAGAGAGACAGAAAAAAAATAACACTGTTGCCATCTAATGGTTGTTGGGATTTTTGAAGTTCAATTCTATTAGTACTAATATGTGTGTGTGGAGGAGAGAGGCACAGGAGATGAGAGAGGTGGGTCCTTTTTATAGTTGTATAATTTTTTCACTCCAGTTCAAGTATTCCGGCCAATCTATTCCTTAGGGAACAACTACTTAGCCAGTCCAACCAAACTTTTTAGCCCAAAGTGATAAATTGTTCTCCCTGTCCTGCATAATCATGTGAAGAATGAATCACTAACAAAATGCATAGGATTGGCTTTCATTTAGTATTAATTTCTCAAAACAGCTATTGTATTTGGTCCATTAAAACCAGAAGACCCATTCAAGCAATTTAAAAGGCGAACTTGGATGGCAATTCACAATTCTTGCTAAAGCATTAATCAAAATGCTGGTTTAATCTTGCTAGCTTGCTCAGTTTTCAGAGCTAGCTCTCTCTGCACCAGAAAGAAAGATGAATGGCTTTCCTGCAGTGTGATCCAGGCCCTCTCCCTCCTTTGAAGCCACCACATAAACAGGTTTTGCAGTAGGGAAGGTTGGGTACCAGCAGGATTCTAACTGTCCGCACAAACTGTCATTCGTTTAACAATTGAAGTTATGATAGCACTGAAAATGTGACATGACTGGTTCTTGAACTTATGACCACTGCAACTTTTCCCGTGTTCACATGATCAAACTGTGCTTGAAAACAACACATATTTACAATGGTTGCAGCATCCCAGAGTCATGTGATCACCATTTACCACTCCCCTAGGGGGAAATCAGATTCACTTAACAAAAGCATGACTTGCCTTGCTGATTCACTTATCAATCATGGCAAAAAAAAGTGTGATGGAATGTGCACCTGCAGGAACAGTAGGTGAGAGTTTTGGAAACTCAGAGAGTACCCAAGAGAGACCTAGATCTAAAGACTGTGTAGTCCCATGCTGGATGGGAGGGAGGAAAAGGCTCAGGGTAGCCACACCCTAGAATCCCTCAGGATTTATTTAGTAGGTTAGAAGGTTATAGCTTTAATTTTGCAATATTCTGTCTGTTAGATGCAAGCAAATAAAGGATTGCACTTAAAGTGTCTTTGAAGTGTCATCTCTAGGTTTGGGCATGGCAAAAACAGTCATAAAATCAAGCTTGATTCAGTTAATAACTGCATTACTTAGTGTGGGTGTTCCAATCCAACTGTGGTCATAAATTGACCTGTTCTTGTACGTCTCTAGCTCTAACATCTTGCTCTTTATCTGTGACATATATTTTTATATGGGATACTAGTTCTATTCTCCTGTTCCTGTAAACATTTTTTAAAATTTCAAAATGTTCTTGGGGGTTAGGGTAGATTTTACTTTTATGTGGGTGCCACTACATTTTTAGCTGTCTTGGCTTATTTCAGAAACTAAGTAGAGTTGGGCCTGGTTAGCATTTGGATGGGTCACTGACTGTTAGCAACACTGAAATGTAATAACAAAAACAAACTTGGAAGAAGGCAATGAAAACCACTTTCTTAGTACCGCCAAGAAAACTGCACCAGGAGTCAGGCTCAATTTGAAATCATGATTTTATGATTTGTGTTTATTATTTTAGCTACTTTTAAATCTGACTAAGAGATCAGTGTTGTAGATGGCCTGAAAATCTGTTTGGATAATGTCAACAGATATAAAGTCAATAGATAGAAATTTGGCATATAGTCCAGTAAGAGGTATTAGAGGACTTATTATTAAAGAGTATCAATATTTCACCTATTTTATTACAATAAAATGGCATATAAAATTCAGATGTAAAGTCATAGGAGCATTTCCTATCTTGATCCTATTTAAGTGCTTAGAAATTACTCAAGAGTGAAAATGCCTCTATTTGTTGTATTTCCACTGCCTGCAACAATCCCCAGCATTACACAATGTCCATATGTATTAGCACTAATCTGATTTATGCATCATTGTATAGTGATGTCATTAATAATGTTAATAGCAATATCATTGTCAGTGTTACCATGCTATTGAATAATTTCATTTTTGAAATTCCTTTTTCCTCTAGTCATTTTGTTGCAGAAATCAGCTCCCAAATAGATAAACAAAGAGAGATGTACCTGTCCAAATTAATACATGATGTCTACATTCTGTATCTCTGTGAATAAATCAGTCAAGTTAAGGTTGCCAAAGTACAGGGTACATTCTCATGCTGTTGAAAGCAAATTGACACCCCACAGAGACATCAGTGGTAATGGAGAACCTGATATTGTTGGGCATTTAAAGTCCTTTCTGCAGTACAGGAAATTATCATTAGAAATGAGTAGTGATAAAGAATAAAGAATCAGTTTGCATGCCAGTGGGCTTCATTTTTTAAGTCTACTGGAGTCTTCTAAAAGTCCCTTTCTGCTCATTGGCTGATTTAACACAGAATCATTAACTTGGTGACTGAGTTAATCCACTTTCCTCTATAATATTCTGGAAGTTGGATAGTCATAACATACAAAGCCATGAAACCAACCAGCCAATCAATCAATCTATTAATCAATAAATTGTGGGTGTTACCTAGGTTGATATATTTTATAGAACACAGATACTATATTAGTTATTTATATCAATTATTTGAGCACCCAGTTTGTTGGGGCAATATGCTGACTCTGTAAACTCCTTTAGAGAGGGCTGTAAAGCACTATGAAGTGATATATATATCTCAAAGTGCCAACTCCAGGCCTGTGACAAGTCAAGTTTTAAACATCAAGTGCAAATCCAGTCTAACTATTTACTTTATGCTCCAAGGTATTGTACCATTCCATAAAATTGGCTTATTTGAATTTAAGCATGGATTAAGTTAGCCAAAGAAAAATATATCGTGAGAGGATAGACAGTATATTGTTCAAGTCAACAGGTTTAAATTAGATTATAAGTGGAGGCCTGGCTGACTTCATGAAAAACTCTTCTCATGTGTCTGAAAAGATAAATAAAGTATAGTTGTCAGAATTGGAGAAGCTTGTCTGGGTCTTGGTTCATGACAAATAGCTCATTTTTCAGCCTTTATCATTCTATGCCGATGATAAGGCAGTCCTCATTTGCCCTCAAATCTGAAAAGGAAGCAATATTCAAAGCATGGAAAAATCTCTTTTTTCACAAATTAAATAGCCATGTCATGCAAATGTGCTCCAGAGACATGCCTTTTAAAACAAAGGAACAGATTGTAACATGTCCAGAGAACTCGATTTATTGGGTTAATTAAAAATATACTTTCAAAAACTCTTAATATATGAGACAAAATGGTACTGATTTTAATGGAACTGAGTCCTATATTTCACTGATCACTGTGACAATCAAGATGCCTAGAATAAATAAAAATAGCTAAACAACCAAAAAAATGGGGTGGGGCTTTTTTTGAGAAAAAATAGTCTAAAAATCAAAATAAATTACAGTATATATAACAAAAATATTAACACAGCAGTATGAACTTTAAATTAAGATAAACCAAGTAATGAAGTGGCAGATTGGCAGGAGATGTTATGCATTTGAGAAGCAATTGAACTAATATTTTCAGATATGAAAAAATGCAGGTACTGAAGAGTGGGAAATGTTAACCTGAAAAGTGTTCTTTTTAAACATTCTTTAATCTTCTCTCCATTCTTCAAAATTTCTTAGAGTTGTTCCTTAGGAAGTCTTGCCCTCGTATTGAAGTCATCTTACATCTGACCTTTTTGTCAAGCTCCATGGACCAAGATTCGGCTGCCTATTTTCAACCTTTGCCTTATATGTATGAAAGATGCTGTAAAGCATAATAAGTGCTATTACTATTTTTGTAATTTCGTTAGAGTAATCCCCTTTTCTGTAGATTGTTCTATTGGTCCTCTTCTTCCTTCAGTTTTGCTGCCTCCTTGGTAGTCATCATTCTTTAATTTGTAATCAAAAGTGAAAATGACTCAGTTACAAAGATGAAAGTTAATGGTAGTTTTCTCTCTCTCTTTTTCTCTTTTGCCTTTCCTATGTCCATCAGGACAGGGGTCCCTAACTCCCAGCATGCCAGAAACTGGGCTGTGCAAACAAGCGAAGACCCATCTGCGGGATGCAGGCAGCATGTGAAACTGTGGCCCCTACAGTCCACTGTAAAACCTCTCTCTATGGAACTGGTCCCTGATGCCCAACTGTTGGGGCACTGCTTTAGGCACTCCATAGTTTTGGTCACACAGTCTATCTCATATTACATTTATTTCTTTGTTTTGTAAAATCCACCAATTACTTGTTCTCTTTAATATTAAATCATCAGCATGCCCATGAAGACACAGTTAATTTGTCTAATGATTTTCAAATAATGTTGAAAGCATCTTTGGCAAAATATTAATCTGTTAAATCCCCCAAACAACAGGAACAAACCAGGGAAGGAGGGAAGGAGGGAAGGAATAGTAAAATGGCACCCCCAACTTCTGGAGCTGATATTGAAAGCTGCTGAGAGATCTAGAATCTCTGCCATGGGTCATCTACAAGTACAACAAAGGCTGAAACAGGTTTAGATTATCTGCTTCCTCCAGGGTTCTGTTTAGCAGCAATCCAACTACTTTCTCAACAATATTCCAAACAAATTTAGGATTCTTTCTTTGCCTTCCTCTTTCTTGAAACAAAATCAGAAATTTTGCTTGTGCTCTTAATTAAAATTGCCTTTGCATATTCCTATGTTCAGCCAAGTATGGGATCCTTTGTATTCAAATTCCAATTTTCCAGTTCTTTTCAAACTTCTTTTATTTCCATTTTATAATCTCTTGAGCATGGTTGAGCTTGCTTTTGTTTGACATTGTGCCTACCCACCACAAGCTGAGATTTGAAAAGAGGAATCTATTAAATAATACCCCTCTTTTCAATTCTGCATTATTGAGAAGAGAATGGACTTTGTCTTTTATCATCCTCAGTATTTCAATAATTATTTTAAGGAAGACATCTGACATTATGCTAAAATTATACTCATAATGGGGGCAGTGAAGCTGCAAATTTATACTACTTTCCTAAAAGTTAGACACTTCCTAAAAATCTAAAAAATGAAATTAAATTTGTGTATTAAAAAACACATATACTTGGCAGATTCCTAATGCTCATCAGTGTCTTCTGTGATTAGATATTTTCTCGAGTCTGTAAAAGTAAAAACAATTTTATTTATTTATTTTCTATTACAGTCAGCACACAGTTTTAAATTGCCAATATTATCAAATTTGCTACATGAAGTCTACAGCATTTCAATTTTGATTGTCACAGAGTTCCTTAAGGAAAGTAAGTCAGGAATACAACGAAAATGAAATAAAGGCAGGAAAATACTAGAAAGAGTTCTATCCTCAGGCTTGCAGATCCATTCCACAGAAAACTCTTATAATTAAAGGAATGTGCCTATTAAGCCTTGATCAATAATAATGCTGTGCTGAGGTGGATCATAGGTCAATCTATATTTGTTAACCTGTTATAGATCAGGCTCATCTAACTATGTATGGCAGGGGTATCAAACTCACATCATCATGGTGGCATCATGTGATGTATTGGGACTTTTTCACCTTTGCTAAACCAGGCCTAGGCGTGGCCAGCAGGGAACGCATCCGGCCCATAGACTGGGAGTTTGACAGCCCTGATATATGGCGTATTAAGATTGGTAGCAGCTTTTCATATTCTCTGGCAGATTTCTTTTTTCTTTTTTAATTGTCATTTCCCTTTTGTTGACTCCATGGCCAACAACATCCACATGCCATCTGGCTTACCTGAGATGATTAAGATGGATAGTGGAAGCCCTTCAACTGCTCAGCCAGGTCTCACTGGAAGTCTGAGCAAATGATGATCAATAAAAACCATGGAGAAAGTGATACCCCTCAGTATCTGGGAAGGGGAAGATATTCTAATAGGTCTTCCTGATTTTTTGTTAGCTAAGCTTGACATTCTTGTAAGAAGAGTTTGTGTTATTGTGTATTTCTCCTTTTGGATTCTACAGAAGCAGGAACTGAAAAAGCAGGCCGTAGCAGTAACTGTGGTTACAAATGACCATTGCTTTTAGAAGTGTTACTTGAGATTTTGTTAAGGCAGCATTGCTGACAGCATGAGCTGGACTACTTTGCTCTTTTCCAGTTGGTGCCACATGCTGTCCTTCAGAGTTAGATTACTAAACTTATATCACAGGGCATCAGCTTCAGAAATATTAGCCAAAGGCAGGCTTTGCCAGCAGCAAATAGCAAAGAGGGAAATGGGTGTGGTCATTCTTAAGAATTCATACAAACCCTGCCTCCAATACTCCTTGCATCAAATTGCTTGTTGTCAATATATTTACATGTTAAGCAAGAAGAATTGAAAGTATGCTATAAATGTGCTTCACTGATTTTATCTGTTCAGACACACTGTTCTTTTTCAAGTTTTGTATTACTGTAAATATATAAGCATTTGGTAAATATTATTTTATGCATTCCGATCTCTCCTACTCCAATTCAGCTTTTCTTTATACAGACTTCTTCCCTGAGCTATTGATATTCAGTTATTGGGAAAGTGGTCTCAAATGTCCATAAACATTCGGTACTACATCACTGATCCCATGCTAGATTATGAAGAGAGCAGAGCTGCTCTTAGTTTATTTACTGCATTAAACATAATGCATGGAGATGGGGGGGGGGGGGAAATCAATTTTGCAGGTGAAATTATGGAGGAGACCTGTGATACCCTTATTCTTCTGGTCCTATAATTACGCATTTGAGATAACTATTGGAGAACTATCAAACAAAGCCTGAATGGGGGATAGATGCACACAGCCAAAACAGTTTATATATCCGTTATACACCAGCCCATGCTACACAGGGCAACTTACAACCCAGAGGTGGTATTTAGCCAGTTCTGACAGGTTCTGGAGAACCGGTAGAAAATTTTTTAAGGAATTTGGAGAACTGGTAAATACCACCACTGGTTGGCCCCATCCACATCTATTTTCTCTCTCCCGAGTCCCAGCTGATTAGTTTTTTTTTGTTGCCCTGCACAGGAGAATGGAGCTGGAAAGCAGATTAGTGGGTAGGAAGAGAATGGGTTTTTTATAGTATCCTTCCCCTGGAGTGGGATGGAAATGAAGATTACTAACTTAATAACTGCAGTGCTTCACTTAACAACAATGACAAAAAAAGGTTATAAAGGGTAGCAAAAACTCTCCTAACAACTATCTTGCTTAACAACAGAAATGTTGGATTCAACTATGACTGTAATTCAAGGACTACCTATATGTAAGAGCTTTTCTGCTATAGCCAGAGATTAACGGGATCTATTCATATATCTTAAACCTTTAAAAGAAGTTGTGTTCTCTCTATTTTACATTTATGTGCACTATCATACACATTCCTTTAATTTCCCTCTTCTATACATGCTAGATCCCCCCTTTTCATAATTGTTGCATAGGTTTCAGAAATCAAATGTACGTGTACACACACACTATATAAATACATACACATATACATAGGGAAACATTTTCTAGATCCTTTTCTGTCCTGTGGTTTTATCTTATTCTGTTTCTTCTCAGTTACTTTTATTTTATTTATTAATTGCCTTGGTAGGAAATGGAATCACTGTGCATTTCCTCTTTTGTGGTTTCACTTAAATCTTACAAGCCTTACTAGGCGATGGTTTCCATTGCTTAAATGTTCTCTTCTCTTAAGATCTTATTACTTGATTTATTATTGATTCCACTTATCGTCTACTTCAGGCAACAAATGATTCCTTTAGAAAATCTTTGAGGTTTTTAAAGTCTAGCACACTGGAAGTCTCTGATTACTCTTGTTTTTTCCCCTTGCACTTTATTGACTTACTGTTGTGATAGGTTGATGTGTTTTGGTGGACTTGGAGTTTTGCTACACCTCTTTTCAATTATCAGCTTAATTTTTGGGAGGCAAATTCAATCAGAAGATAGCTTGAGAAAAGAGCAATGGAAATCTTGAACACTCTCAAATATAAGAAACCCAAAGGCTGAGTAATACCCAACAAAGGAAGTATAGCTTGCCTTATTCAGAGTATTCTCTAAGATTGTTTCTCATCATGGATGTTTATGGGGCTGCCACAGAATTGCTACAAAGAAGAGGGAGTCAACTTATTCTCCAAAGCACCTGAAGGCAGAACAAGAAGCAATGGACGGAAACTAATCAAAAAGAGAAGCAACCCCATAACTAAGGAGAAATTTCCTGACAGAACAATTAATCAGTGGAAAAATGTGCCTCCAGAATGCTCCAATACTGGAAGTTTTTAAGAAGAGATTGGACAACCAATTGCCTGAAATGTTATAGGGCTGTCTGAGCAGGGGGTTGACCAAGAAGACTTCCAAGATCCCTTCTAACTCTTTTATTCTGTTATTATATATATTATATGAACATTTTAAAAAGAAAATATTGCAAATGAATTATAATGCTATAGATTTATCATAGTTTCCCACTTTCACAACACTGTTCTCTGGTTGCAAAATTAAATAGGCCATTTTGGCAATATGAAAGATAGACATAAGAAGTTATTCCAAATTTTTAGGGGTGATGCATGCAGAGTTTAATGTAGGAATTTAAAAAATATGCTTTTGCCTAGAACAGGGGTGTCAAACAGATCCATCGCATACAGGCCACACCTACCCCAACTCTGCAAATGGGAAAAACATTGTGAAACATCAGGTGATGGCAACATGGCGAGTTTGACACTGTAGCCTAGAAGGTTCTTTTTGGGATTTGCAGTTTGGCATGACCTACAATACAAATTTTAGAAATTAAAATTGAAACCATTACCTAGTCAGACATTGAATCTGCTAAATTGCATGACAGCTTGTTAACTTACTGAAATCCCCATTTTTAACTGGCGACTCACTTATACAAAGAAAAGTGAAGCTTTCAGGCTCTGTTATGATACAACCTGATGCCAATTCAGTAGGAATTAAATCTTATTTTGTTTTCTTCAAACAATTTAGTTTCAGGTAAATGTTATTTGATTGAAGCTTTAATGAAACAAGCTAAAGGCTCTCTTCATTCATGCAATGAATGCATGGGAAGTAGTACTCTCTTATTCTATAAGCACAACTACAATGTTTTCTTGTACAGATAAACCTGCAACTATTGTTCTATGTAACTGAGAGTTCTTGATTGCATGGAAATCTGCTGTCAGATTTAGGACTACATGTGACTGTGAACATAGGCATGCAATCTGAGTGACAAGGATGATGTAACCATGAATCCTATTCATCTATTAATTGTTATCAGATAGATAGCCCCTGGTATAAAGATCAGCTAAAATACCACAGGCGTTTGTACATGTTGAATAAAAAATCTGTTGCAGGCACTTCACTCTGTTCCCACAATAGACATGAGATCATATAGGTTAGGATTAAGCTGCTATTTGCATGATCTGATTTTGAATGAATAACCTTTTGTGATTGAGATTATAGGGGATATTTGCTCTGTCTAGACCTTCTGTTTTAGGGTTATGAAATCCTTAATATAGACAGATAAAACTATCAGTTTCAATTTACATTAGTTTGTCATCTTGCCAATCTTAAAATTGTTCAACTTGCCTCTCAAAATCTTTTTTGCATACATGTCTTTGGGGATATATTTTTCTCCCATGTTTACCTGTTGTAAGCATTGTGGATTTTGTACATTATTTTAACCAATTTTATACATACTTTTTGCTAATATGTATATCTTTTCTAATTCTGTCTTTGTGCCTCACAGCATTTTAGGATGTAGAGGGTAAAAGACAAGATTATTTCTTTTTAATGCTCACATATGTAATTTATACTTTCAGAGCTGTAAATTTTGTGTTTGAGGCCTATACAGTATTTGTTTCTTCATCATTTCAGATGAGGAATGATCTTACCTGTTTAGGTTACCAGTTGTCTGATGTCAGAATCTCAAGCAAAAATGCTTGGAAAACCTTTGGATGCAGTTTGGGACTGGGCTCAACAATACAAAAGGAAAAGCTTGATGTATGTGAGATTAAAGATGAACATCGCACTTACTTTGCACAAACTTAATTGGCTGATAGGTGGCAAAAGGTACTTTTCATTGTTGCTAGTGTTTACTATTACTTTTCTCAATAACTAATGTTCCACTCTTGTTATTGCCCTGTGATTGATGTGTATTCTGAAATCATTAATTACTTACAATCAGTTGCACTTGTAAGGCAACCTTCCAAAAAATTCATTTGAAATCTTGTTGCTTTATATGGGTTAATCCATCTGCAATACCCATATTCCCCAAAAAGAAAATGAAATTGGGTCAACATCAAGGCTGTATATATATATGTGTGCATAAGGATTACATCCAGTAATGAGTTATTAGTAGAGCCAAAATAATACCTAAAGTCTTAGATGCTAGTAGTCTTAGAACAGAGACCTCTGCATTATTCATTCAGCTATATTTTGGACACCAGGATTAAGCATATGATAGATTAATATGAGTTTAAATATGCTTCCTAACTGCCAAGGAGAATCATTTGCAATTAGGATAATCATACCTCCCTGCAGCATAGGCAAGCTCTACTTCTCTGGAGCATTGGGAGGCTGCCATCCAGTAGTCTTGTCCTGGGTGGCTAGTTCCATTTTACAGAAAGCATTGCTTCAGCAAAGATAGCACTTTTTTAAACAAAAACACTCAGATTCACCAGAGCCTCCATTCTTCATTGGCTGAGTCTATTATGGTGATATGAGATAATACCTAGTCTTGATATCTGGTTGAATCTTGGTGAAATGGGAAGGGTGCTTTTTCCCAGCTAACCCAGGTCAGCTTGATCACCATCTTTTGTTAATTCTTAAGGGTGATGATAGTTTGGATCAGGGGTGGTGGTGGTTGATGTCTCTTTATGAGGAGATGATTTCAACAGCCCAGACAGAGGTCTGGGATTTGATATCATAAATATGCTGGTTCTGTTGTAGGGCCAGCCTTCCATTTTACAATGACCTTTTTGCTGGAGGTTTACTTTGCTATGACATTGTTCATCTTCTAAAAGAAGATGAAGACAGAACTGTTCCAGAGTGTGTTTGGGACAGGACATCTAATAGGTTATTGGAGGATTGGGGATTTTAAGTCCTGTTTGGATTTTATTTTGTGTTATCAAATTTTTTTTGTGTTCTATTTTGCTGGAAGCCATCATGAGTGTTTTGATTGTGGCAGAGTAGATATAGATGATAGATAGATAGATAGATAGATAGATAGATAGATAGATAGATAATAGTTAGCTAGACATGAAGACAGACAGACCTGAAATGCAGGATTTGAATTGAATTTTGAATTTTACCTTTATTGTCATTGCATTCCACGAATACAATGAAATTTGAAAGCTACTCCAGCACAGTGTCCCAAACACAACATCTCAATCACACTGCAAGTGGTTAAAAATTAAAATAATTAAAATAATAATAATAATAATTAAAAACCTAGTCTAAACCTATCTAAAACATTTAGTAAGTTAAATAGTTAAAAAATGCCACTATATACATTGGACTAGATCACAAATGTGAATGGTCCAATGACATTACATGCATGGCAGTGGTAGGATTCAAAAAATTTAATACTGTTCTGTGGGCGTGGCTTGGTGGGCTTGGTAGGGGAAGGATACTGCAACATCACCAGTCAGAGGTAGTATTTTCTGGTTCTCTGAACTACTGAAAATTTCCTCTACTGGTTCTCCAGAACTGGTCAGAACCTGCTGAATACCACCTCTGATGCATGCCTGGAAATATATAGCATTATGTTAAATTAATTGGCATTGGTACAACTGCAATGTTATGCACTGTTACCTGAGATAAAACCTATTGAACTAAGTGATGCAATGGAGACAGCAGCAAACAGCAGACCAGAGGTGGTATTCAGCAGGTTCTGACCAGTTCTGGAGAACCGGTAGCAGAAATTTTGAGTAATTTGGAGAACTGGCAAATACCACCTCTGACTGGAGATTTTTCCTTCCCCTGCCACGCCCACCAAGCCAAGCCCACAGAACCGGTAGTAAAAAAATTTGAATTCCACCACTGCAGCAGGCAAGTCACTGACCTTGTGAAGATTCAGAAGTAGGTGGGCCTGGGCTTGACTGACACTTGGTTGGGAAACCATAGAGAATTCTAGAGGAATAGTAGCAGCAGCAGTAACAACAACAACAAACAAAAACAATGCGATTCATTTTCATTCTATTATTAAGAAAATTGTATTGGTGTGTCCATATATTTACCGGGAACTGCACTTGATTGAGAGGTTCATCTTTACTTGAACTGTTTGGGGTACAATAAGTGAATCTTTACAAAAAAAAAAAAAAAGATCTAGCAACTTTGAGGATTTTTTTTTTTCATATAAAAGGTCAATCTGTCTTTCAAAGAAAAAGGTACAATCCTCATCAAAGAAAGAAATACCCATTAATTATTAATGTTTTTCTTTCTATTCTGATTTCTTCCTGCTCAAATAAAAGCCCTTATGATTCATTCTGATGCGTGTGGACTTTTTGAATCTTAGCTTTATTGAAATGTATCCAGTTAAACATATTCATTCATTATTAAGTAATAATTTGCAGCATAGAGCAGCAATCCCTTATGGCCAGTTCTTTTAACCTGGTTGAACCAAAACCAACTAATAGCTTGAGGTGAAAAGTAGAAGGATTTTTGAATAATCAAGGAAGAGGTTTTTCTGTTATAAAATATTTGGAAAAATATACTTTGCTCTCCCAAGCAACTGCTCCCTATTTGATCTAGAAAGTACACTCCAGAATGTTCTTGAATAAATTCATATTAGACAAGTCTATTGACTTAGTGCTATTTCCAGGTTGTGTGTAGCATTTCTTTAAGTACCAGCTGCATGAGAACAATCTAGGGAGAAAGGTACAGTATGCTTCTGCCTCTCAGTTGTGAGTGTCCCATAGGGATCTATTTAATGGGTGCCATATGTTAAGGGGCCACTGACAATGTTAATACAACTCTTTGAATGTAGGCTGTTGCAATGGCACTCAAGAAAACATTTGTAGCCTCTCCTAGGTAACTTCTTAGGTACCTTCTATATTCAAGTATTTAAATAGATTAATACCATTAATACTGAAAGATAAGATTAGTTGCTGAAGCCTGGCAGAATTTTTTGCCCTAATAAAATGTTGTATCTTTTTAAAAATAATTCTCTATTATTTTCCATAAACAGTCAGAAAGAGAGAAATGGCCCTCTGGCAAACCAGTAGGCTTCCATAAATGATGTCTTGGGAACTTAAATATTATGAAAGATTTCAATTCTCTGATGTGCCCAGCTCAGGAAACAAAAAGACTCATCGTTGTAGAGTGCTATAAATTGGGTGAGATATGCATGCATTGAACTTTTTGGGATGCCAATCAATTATTTACCATGGTTGCCTTTTACAGAGTGATGGCTTATTATGTGGTCAGATTTTTGTGGTATTCCATGTTTTGCGTACTATAGATATGTAGGGGGAAAGGATTATGACATATTTTATCCCACCCAATCTATAACACACTTAGCATAAGTTAATAGTTGAGGTATTTGACTTTGAGGAAAGTGAGCCAGATTTAAATCCTCACTCAGGCAGAAAGGCTATCAGGCAATGTGGGGACAGTCACTCTTTTTTAGTCAAACTACCTTGAAAGAATGTTGTGGGAATAAAATTAGAAGAGGTGGCCATGTATCCCCCTTGAGCTTTAAAAAAAATATTAAAGGATAAATGCAGGAGAATGTTCAGTGCCCTTTATTCTCGGATAGACTTGGAAAATATATTTCCCACTTTCTCTCAAAGTATTTTCACTAATTAGATGAATGTCCCCACTCATCAAATCTAGTTATTTAGTATTTCATTTCAGATTACTCCTTGTTCTGAAGTCTGAATATGACAGAAATAAAATCATGGTTTATATAAATGGCAGTCATGTTTGATTTCCTGAGGTTAAGTGATAGTTCTTTGGGCAATTGTCTAATATTCAATATTCTTAAAATTCAAGTTACTTCAAAGACAGTACATATTTTGGACTTTTGTGAATATGTGCAATGTTTTCAGAATGAAGGTGTTAGGGTAATGTTTTACAAAATGCATATATTGCTTTTCCAGGCTATAATTTGTTCTATTCCCAAATTCACAGGAAGTTTTTTGGAGGTGGACACTTTGGGATTGCCATAAATTGCTCACTTGGCTAATTATTTTCATGGTTTCTTCCAATGAAAACCTTACATTTGCAAAAACAGGTATAAGAGCTTAAGGGACAATAAAGTATTTTTGTTGAATATTCATCAGCCATTTCATCTTTTCACATACATGACAAGTACATGCTAGAAACATACCCGGTCAGTTTATATAAGCAGCACTCCTTAATGATACAATCACTCAATTGTTGTCTCCTGTAGTTTAATTAAAATGAATGAGGGGCACATACTGAAGCTGTGCCTGCTAGACAGTATCTTTAGAAATCCAAAAATAGAAATGCTTATTTCGGAGTAATGAGTTACATTACAACCAAAGAAGGGAAGAAATGATGATCTATACTTATTTCAGAAGTACTGTTTCAAATTGGGTAACAAAAGACACAAAGTGACAAAGTGCTTTTTAGACACCGAGTTTGTGAAGATTGTTTGCAAGGAAGCAAGTAATGAAAGTTTTTTCTAAAAAAAAATAAATAGAGGTAAGACTTAGATACAATTTAGAACCTGATTACCTAAACTGATCATTATATTGGTCTTTGTGTTCTTGTTTTCCAATGCATTTCAAAAACCCAATAAGCTGATTGTAACAATAAAAAAATGTATGGTGGTATAAATATGTGTCAACAGAGCACTTCTGAGCAACATTTTTAAATTTCATGGACGATACACAGACAAAAGACGTGTCATTGGGGAAATCATAAAGTTACATAAGTAATGTCTTGCAAATGGGATTATATGCAGACATTTTCTGGGTTTTAAAATAGCCATTCACATTTAAAGTAGTTTAATTTTGTATTCTATGATATACTATATTCATACTGTAATTGATAATGGAAGAATATATACTGTAAGATGACAACATTAAAATATGACAATAACAGCATCTTATGAATTAGTTGGATAAATTATCATTTTTATATTAAAAATCTAAATTTTGGGGTCAAATGCTTTCACAGGATGTTAAATACAACTGAAACAAGAACTTTTGCTTTTGTGACAGATGGATAAATAGTTGGGTGAAAAAGTCATGGATCTGTGTGTGTATTTATAATAACCACTGATTATTGTATGCACAAGATGGAAAGTTATAGCAATATCTACAATAGAGGAATAGTTGTAGAAGATGATAGAAGTTGGTGAGGTAGCCAAATTGATCTGTTTAATTAGAGAAAAGATAATATCTGCATTTATTGTGGACTGGAAACCTCTTATGGACTTTTTACATAAAAACAAAAAAAATGAACATGATATATGGTTCTGACAGTTAAATAGGATAGATTATGGAAAGAAGAGAATCATGATATGATTTTAGAAAAAGAAATAAATCTATTACTGTACTTACAACTTTTGTAAAGAATGTGTGTGTGTGTGTGTGTGTGTGTGTGTGGTGTATGTATGTGTATGTGTGTGTATACTTTTTCTATTTTTCTTTTACCTTTCTTTTTTTTTGTATTTTAATTTTATTTTTCATTTTTTCTCTTTCCCCCCATGTTCCTCAATTTCAATTTGTATTAATTTTAACTTTTATTTTTAAACTTCCAATGAAACTATATTAAAGTATTAGATTAAAATAAGGTAAAAATTTAGAAGACTTCTATTGTATTAGTCTAAAGGTCTATCTACTCCAGTTTATTGTTCCAATAACTGCAAAGCTAATCGGAATTCAACATATACTGTAAATATAATGGGAACCTTCCACACTTGGTTCCTAATTCTATTTCAGTTAAATTGGCTTCATGACATTTTATGTTAATTTACTAACCCTGAAATGAAAAATCTATTTGGATTAGGATGCACAATTTTCCACATCTATACTTTTGAGATTATTTTTCCTAAAACATGTATATTTGCAAATAGTTCTCCTAGTATAGTGAAATTTTATATATTGTGTTTACACTTATGTACATTATATACATTTTTCTACAAGATCAATATTTTGAGTGTTCTTTGTTCACAAAAATGTAGCACCAATCGCAGGATAGTATGAATAGAAAGATTGAATTATAATTTGCATATAGATTTAGGAATTGTGTAATGTAGCTATTTAATTTAGTTCATTTACATTTCACTTTCCTGCTAAATAATGGTGTTCAAGTAGCTAATAATAATAACCATTTAATGAATGCACTACCATATTAATAGTCAACAGACTATAAATTCCAGTGTAAATAATAAAAGCAACCAGCACCTCCTTCCAATTCTACAAAAACATTATTTTCTACAGAGTGATAGGTAAAGAAAAGATAGAATGATTGTTCTTGGTCAGCCATTTTAAGACTAAGGAGCCACGATTAATTTTTGTAAATGTATAAGTTGATATTCTATATTGAACAGCAGCAACACAATTTATTTTTATTAATTTATTCCTCAAACCTAGCTTCCATTTTATGCATTGACAGAATTTTCTGGACATCCTTTATATATATTTGAAATAGTATATAAGGTATATAAGGTACCTTTATTAAGAAGGGTGATTAAAAGAAAACTTCTATTATATTTAAGCCTCCCTCCCTCCTCTCTCCCTCTCTCCCCCTCTCCCTCCCTTCCTCCTTCCCTCCCTCCCTCCCTCCCTCCCTCCCTCTCTCTCTCTCTTACACACACACACACACACACACACACACAAAAAGCAAAAACCATCCAGTATAGTAAAATGACTAGAGTCATTTTTTTTCCTTTGAGGAATATCTTTTGGATAATGGCAATGAGATTGAAAAAAGATGTAACAAGGTAGATAGACAAGGTACTTATTTTTCAAATGATGAACGGTATGAAGGAAAATGAATAGATCATCTTTGGTGTTGTTGTTGTTTTTTGTTTTTGCTGTTCATTTGCCTTGGGAAATATTTTGGATAGGTAAAGGGATTTTTTCCTGGATTTCTAGATGCTGATCTTATGGGTTATATTAGACCCAAAGGTCAGAAATTCTTATCACCAGCAATACAGAATACCTAGATAAAACCTCATATTTGTGCTTCCACAAATAAAATGGAATACTCACAAGAGGGCAAGAAATTTATTTTCCTACTTAGATTATCTGGAAATAGTTGGATAGTTGCTGTAGGATGTAGAATGCTAGACAAGGTGAAATTCTCTTGATCTGCTCCACCAGAACATTACTTCAGACCATGCCTCCTACTCCCTACTGATCTACTCCCCTGCTGGCAGGCCTGATAGCACAATCACACAGCAAGATACTAATGCTTGGAAGTCAATGAAATGATCTAGTAGTGCAGGAGAACAATTTCCAACAATAAGAACAACTGACAGAAGAACTAGTTATTAAGGAAGATGGTGAACTCACTTTTGATAGATATGTACAAGTAGATGTTGGACAATTGGGGATATTTATATTTGGATTCTTGCACTGAGTAGATAGTTAAGTTTGGTGGCCCAAGTAGACCCTGCCAGATGTGTGGATTGATTGATTGATTACATGCCATCAAGTTGTTGACTCTTGATTTTTTGACTTAGATTTTTTTTTTCCCATGATGATCTTCAGATCTGCAGAATAGGGCAATTCTCCAATATTTTGGTTATATGAAATGAAAAAAAAAATCATGGTTTAGGGATTTCAAGCCACTTTCCTTGCAACCTTGTAAAGTTTGCTTTCTCTGGAGTGAGTCATTGGTAACTCCTTTTATTAGAAGTGGCAAGCACAATGTATAGCTTTGGACAGTGAAAGCATTCAGGTGAAATCTCATCTGTACCTACAATAGAGGGCAGAATATTGTGCTAGAATATTGAACTGATTTTGGAATAGATGCAAATGCTTCTCCACCCCACTCCTTATAAAATACTGACTCTGATGAACCCAGCAGTCTATCCTGAGCTTTCAGCAAATTACAGGTGTTTAAACAGTCCATGCTAAAAGGCAAGTTAAGAGATAATTGGCATTTCTAGCCCTCCAGGTTCTTTTGTGTGATAGACACTCCTCCTTAAACTTGTCTGCAAAGCCTGTTGGCTGACATTATAATTTGTAGGACTGGCTCAACCCTGAAACCTGTTGGGCAGGTTTGTAACAGAGCTAGTCGGAGATAATAAACTTGGATGACTAGTAGGCTGAGATTTGTTCACAGCCTGCAGAAAAAATAGAGAATTCATCACTCTTTGATGCTGGTTTTGGAAACCTTATCAGTATCTGACTTATATTATTAAATTACAAGAGTCAAAAAATACTTAGAACATTTTTGATAGAGGTTGGTAGATGCACTTGGCTTTTCAGAGCATACCAGAAGAAGTAGGCTATATTCACAATGACTGATAGGTTACACATGGCAAACACAATACATTTAGAGATGTGAGCTATTAGAGGAACACTGGAAGTTATTCTGTTCAAACCTGGATAAGAGCCCACAGTTGGGATTACCTTGTGATTATTTTGTGATGATGAGGATGATGAAATGTCAATATTTCTCCACCTTTATTGTATCATCTGATCACTATCCAGCAGTCTTTACTGGGGAAGAATTGGCAACAGAAACATCTGCAGGGCCACTGGGAGGAATATTCTAGCTATTTAGTATTTTGATTCTTCTTACAGCAGGGTTACAAAACTCAGAGATATCATTGCAGACTTTGACATCAATTACCCAAGTGTCTTAGAAGCCCCATGATGCCTAATGATATTATGAATGGTAGCAGGGGAAATTCAGTAACTAAGATTAGGATTAGCATATACAATCAATGGATTATGTATCACAAAATTCCTTCCATAACCTGTGATGAGAACAGCGTTTGAAGAAATGGCCTCCTTTCTACTTAGTAGCTGTGAAAAAGGAAACAAATGTAGAGTAGGTATAATTACAAGCAGACTTATTTTGATGTATATGATAGAGCCTGGCTACATATCCTGGGTGAATCGTCTCTTTCGAAGGATTTGCACGGTGCTTCTGCTAACTTGTTAGGGCAAGAGCAAATGAGTTTGTATGTAATCCCATATCCAGTTTCACACTTATTTGCTCTGTATATTTATACAATTAAACTCTCATGTTTAATGCACATAAAGAGCATAAAATATATTATATTCAACTGGGTTTTCTTCAGAATGGATCTGCATACATTTATATTATTTTATTAGGTCTCCTAAGAGAGAGATTTATCTAAAGGACAGCCTAAAAATTATTCCCATGCCTCAAGCATGGGAAAAATAAATTTTTTGCCAGGCAATTCTTTTTACTCTAAGTGTTTCAATGGAAAAATCTGCACCAAATGAGCTTTCTCCTGCCACTCAGATGCTTTAAAAAGTCTATGCATTAGTTCATGTTTGAAGGCATTCTTAGCAGGTAAATAAAATAAGAAGAGGCTGATGTGATGTTTGCAATGATAATAGTACTTTGTATGCACATAACACATAATAATATTCAGAATACATAACCCACATTATTTCAGTAATATTTTCCTTTACCTAGTTGATTTATTCTTAATTTAAAATGTCTGCATGGGAAGAAATGAAGGACAAAGAGACTGAAGAATAATAGATTGCTTAAAATTATCTAGTGTATGCATACAAGACATGAGATTTGTCCTGGGGCATTTCTGATCTACATAGGCAGCAAAAGAAGTTGGCAGGACATGGATATTGACTCACTAGTGCCTTAAAGCATCCTCAGTTCATCATGCAGCTATTGCTGAAATGATACAGAGATTGTGTTATTTTGGCACAATGAGATTCTAAAAGATACTGAAATAAGTTTGTGAACATAGGCTAGACTTAGACCTCAGAGAGTTATGGGCAACTTAAGGAGATATTTTTCAATAGGGTCAAGGATTGTGCCAGAATTTACTCTTGGACAGGTGCTTGTTTGGATGGAGCAGGTGTACCATTTGTCAGAAGTTTAAGATCCCTGTTCTTGCAAGTGTCCAGTCCAGAATGCCTATGAGATGGTTGCAGGGGTAGGATTCTACCAGCTTGGACTGGTTGAAGTGAACCCCTTGCTCCAAAGATTAGCTGGCAGTGAACTGGTTTGCTGCGACGAACATATGGGCCCACCTACTCACCCCTGCTCTTTCCTATGCTTTATTTCCTTTTTTAAGAGCTTAGCTGATTCGCGCAGCAGAATGGTTTACTGCACCTCAGCTATTTTATTCACAGCTATTTTAGAAGATAAGTATTAGAGGTTTTTTTAAAATGCGGAGCATGTGAACTAGTTGTTATACTGGTGGAATCCCATCCCTGAATAGTTTCTGTCAGGTACTGAACATGGGTCAGAGTAAATGAAGACAGCCTCTGAATAGTGAACATTCAGCTCTTTATTTGCATAGTGACTTCTCGAAACAACAACAGTGAACTCTGCCTTATATAGGCAACCCTTGTGAGAATTGTCCAATAACGAGCTATGAATGCTAGCTCTTTTAACCAATAAGAATTCTCTGTTAAGGGCCAATCGGATTCCTCAGAACTAACCAATCCGATCTGGCCGCCTAATAGCCAATCAGAAGTGCAGGGCCAGAACCCTGCACTTTACCTCAAGCTTATACTTTATTAACTGTGGTACATACACAACACTCCTTCCCCCTGGCTTCTTAATTGTGGTGTAGTTATATAGTCCCTTAGATAGGACGGTTGTCTTTTAACTCTTTCGGATTTTCGTTGGATTGGTTGGTTGCAATCCTTTTGAGGTAGATTGTTGTTTGGCAGTGGTTCTGCTTCTTGCTCAGCTGCATTTTCTTGCGGTGCAAACAATTCTCCTTCCTGCTCCATTTCCTGAGTATCACTTAGTTCGTCGCTCCCTTCGAGCAGATTCCCTGGAACTTCATCTTCTTCCGTACCCCCCCCTCGGTTTGGTCATGGGGGAGTTGTTGACTGGTCATTGTGAGTTGTGACCATAATTGGTCAATATGCCATTTCCACAGTTTATTTTCACAGCATTTCATTATGCAGGATTTAGGGCCGGTCACTCGTACTACTGTCGCCTCTATCCATAATGGGTCGCCTGATAAGTTCCGTGCGTAAATGAGGTCTCCTACCTGGAAGGTGCGACAGCGGCTGCTGGATCCTATTGGCTTTTCCGGTTCGTAAGCAGGGTGCAACCGGTCGAGGTGGGAGCAGAGTCTTCGTCCCATCAGTAGTTCGGCGGGAGTTCTGCCGGTGACGCTATGTGGAGTTATGTGTTGCAAAAAGAGAATTTGGTTGACCTTGTCATCGATATTGTCATAGTCCACTTTTTGCAAAGTCTTTTTAACAAATTGGACCATGCGTTCAGCTCGGCCATTGGTCGCAGGGTGCGCAGGCGAGGTGAGTGCATGGCGGATGCTGCGGTGAGCGAGGTACTGCTCAAACATTAGTGCCATAAACTGTGGACCATTATCGGACACCAGGACATCTGGCAATCTATGGGTTGCAAAGAGTCTGTTTAGAATCTTGATCACCGCCTCGGAGGTCGCAGCCATCATACGATGAATTTCTAATCAATTGGAGTATGCGTCGACTGTCAGCAGGAAGGTATAGCCCTTGGTTGGTCCCGCGAAATCCAGGTGGATTCTGGACCAGGGTCCACGTGGCGTCTCCCATTCAGTAGGCATGGCTTTTGGTGGGGCGTTGCTGACTTGTTGGCAATTGGAACACACTTTAACCCACTGCTGAATTTGCCAGTCCATGCCCGGCCACCATGCATAGTTCCGTGCAAGCGCCTTCATTCGCATGATGCCGGGGTGGCCCTCGTGCAGAATTTGCAGCAGCGTCTTCCGGAGTTGCTCTGGGACAACGACTCTATCGCCCCAGATGATACAGCCTTTTTGGGAAAAAAGTTCAGTCTGTCGAGATTTGAATGCTGCGAAGTCATCTGGTACTTGGTCCAATGGCCATCCACATTCTACCCAGCCTAGGACTCAAGCTAGGGTGTGGTCTCGTTTGGTTTCTCTCGCGATGTCTCGGGCAGTCATAGGCGGCGAGTTGAGTGTTTCGATCTGCAACGTGGTTGCCGTTGGTGCCGGATCGTCGAGAGTCTCTGGAAGCGGTGCTTGGCTTAATGCGTCGGCGTGGGGAATGGCTTTCCCCAGGCGATATTGCAGGCGATAATTATAAGCAGCCAGGAATTCTGACCATCGGGTCATTCTAGGGGATAATATGTAGGGGGTTGGCTTGTCCCTGGCTATTATCTCTAGCAATGATTTGTGGTCAGTTATAATGGTAAATGTCCTTCCATACACATATTCATGAAATTTTTTTACAGCTGAA